>JAJPUD010005896.1:0-82379 GCA_023553655.1 Myrmecobius fasciatus
TTTTTTTTTGAGATGTCAACAATGGCCCATTCATTGCTGGGGAAAAGGACAGAGTATGGAGGCCATACTTGTTCATGATATTGCTATACTATTTTGCCTTTATACTTCCTTTCTTCTTGATAGTGACAGACTTCATAAAGGAGTTCTGAGGGTTAATGAATATTGCAAAGTCTGGGAGCAGAGCAGCCTTCATTTTCTGTGACAGTGAGTCAGAGAATGTCAGATCTTGAAGGGACCCCAGGGGCCAACTTGTCTAGCTCATAAAAGGAAAGCAGTTCCTTCATCAACACACCCAATGAATGGTTGCCCAGTTCTTTGCTTGAAGACCTTCAGTGAGAGGGGACTCACTTCCTAATGAGGTAGCTCGTTCTACTTTTAAAGAGCCCTTAATTACTAGCCAGTTTGGATTTTTTCCCTAACACAAAACTTAATTTTTTCTCTTTGCATCTCCCACCCACAACCTCTAGTTTTGCCCTCTGAAGCCAAGCAGAACAAGCCCAGTGCTTCTTTCACATGACAGCCCTTCAAATGCTTGATGTTTCATATGCTCGCATGCTTCTTTTCCGGTTAAGCATCCCTGGTTCCTCCAACTCAACCTCAAATGGGATTCAAGGCCTTTTGCTATTCTTATAATGTTAATGAGCATCTAAAACCATGAAAGCTGTCTTTTTTTCAGTAACATAACTGTGACCACACCCCTCATGAAGTTTAAATTAGGAAATGAGCCAAACATTCATTTACCAGCAACCAGAGCATTGTGTCAAAGTATGTATGAGGTTTTGCCCACATCAGGTATTGTTTGTCACAGTGGTTGTTCCCTAACTGGACTTTTGGGTGTCCATGAAATTAGCTTAGTTCCCTTTATAAATCTGAAGTTTCAGACAGAATAGATTTTCCCCTTAAACATCCACATTTGTGATCCTCTCCATTTTCCACTTTCTGTTCCATCAAGAAAGTTAGAAATAAGTTTTGTTTACCCATTTTTTTCTATATTGGTTCTACCATCTCAACTGGAAAAGCCTAGAACACATAATTAATAAATTAGCTTCATTCACAAAATCCAGGTTGTTTCTCCAAACAGTTGTAGAAAGAAAGTATTATTTCAGAGCACAGGATTTCAGATCAGAATACCTTGATTTACATCCTGGCTCTCACACTGAGAAGCTTGTGATTTGGGGCAATTCATTTCATTTTTATGTGCCTTGATTTCTTTTCTCATCTGTAAAATCAGGATAATCCTGCTTGCAAGGATTTTCTCAACTCTCAAAGTTGTATAAGGAAATCATTTGATGAACTTTAAATCTTCTATCAAATATTAGTTACCACTTTTACAGAAATTCCACCAGTTTTTGTCCATTCAATGCTCTTGAATAAGTCATTTTCTCAACAAATATTTATTAAGCATTTACTATGGGCCAGGTATTGTGCCAGAATGAAGCTGATTTTTAAAATGAAATAATTCCAAGTCTGAAGGATTTTAAATTCTGTCAATTATGTCTTTGTGCATAAGTTAAGGCCAATTGTTACATTGTTATTAGAACCTTTTTGATGACAAAATTCATCAATGCAGAGATTTTTTTTTATTTTGTATAAATAGGTACTCTAAAGCAGTTTTTGGTAACTGTATTGAGTTCCTTTACAATTCTATGTGTTTTTATTTTACTATGTATAAGAAAGTTTAATATTAAAATATTATTCTGGAAAAGGGGTTAACAGACTTCATCAAGACAGCCAAAGAAACTAAGAAGGTTCAGAATCCCTGTCTTAAAGAGTTGCCTCTAGGAGAATAAGTAACTTCCTAAAGTTGATACAATCTTTTTTTTTTTTGCTTTTTACTGAGGCAGTTGAGGTTAGGTGACTTGCCCAGGGTCACACAGCTAGGGAATGTTAAGTGTCTGAGACCATATTTGAACCCAGGTCCTGCTGACTTCAGGGCTGGTGCTCTATCCACTGCGCCACCTAGCTGCCCCAAGGTGATACAATCTGAGGTGGAATTTGAATTCAGATCTTCCCAGTCCTGGAACTACTACACCATGTTGCCTGATATATCACAAGGAATATAATGTAAATACAATGTAGTTCCTAAGAGCTAGCCATGCATTAAGTGAAGATTTGAAGAATAAAGTAAGGAGTGTGGGGTGAACTTCATAAGGGAAACAAGAACCCCTTTTGATAAAAATATGATCCAAAAAATGAAAAAATAATGAGATAGTTAAGGTTAGTAGATCTGGGAATCACCAAATTTATAGCCATTTCCCATTGGCTAAATATTAAAAACTAGGATTAAAAGAGAAAAGATGAAACTAAGTGAAAACAGATTAGCAATGAGGAAGCTGTGTACTTATAACCTACTTGAAAACTTGCATTTGTCCCATGCCTCCTTGTGTCCAAGGCTCTGCACCAGTGTCCACTCATTTAATTGTTTTTTTTTTCTTTGTCCTTCAGTGATTCAAGATAATGAGGCAATCTCACCGGGATGGGTCCCTCCCTCCCTCTTCCCATTCCCTCGTTTTTAGCAGCAGTGTACTGAAGAAGGATCAATATTTATTTTAATTTAAGTTAGTAAAGGACACAGTTATAGCCTGGCCATCTAATTTCAATGATTTAAGGAGCTAAGTAACACAGCAAATAGAGCACTAGACCTTGAATCAGGAAGATCTTAGTTCAGACCCAATATCAGATATGTGCTGGTTGTTTGGCCTTAAGCTAGACTTTAAGCTTTGTCTACCTCAGTTTCCTCAGATGTAAAATAAAAATAATAATAGGGCTGTTGTGAGGATGAGATAATATTTATAAAGAACTTTGTATGTCTTAAAACTCTATCTAATAATTTTTTCCTCTTGTTATTGTTGTATTTTTTCCCCACTACCAATGTAGGTAGGCAATTTCTAATATTTCAATTAGTTGTTTTTTTTTTTTCAATAGTGTCCTACTCTTGGTGACCCTATTTGGGATTTTCTTTCCTTAAATAACTGCACAAACAAAAAACTATGACTAAATGATCATGTGTATATATTTAATAATATACTAGAATATATTATATTGCTCTATAATATATTATATATTAATATCATATATATTATATTAGGTCATTTCTTCTCTAGCTTATTTTACAGATGAGGAAACAGGCAAATAGGATTAAGGGATTGGCCCAGGGTTACATAGGTATCTCCTAAGTACTTGAGGCTAGATTGGAACTCAAAAAGGTGAGTGTTCTTAGCAGCCTGATTTATAATATGCTTACAAATTAAATGGGATATAAAAGCAGAAGTGAGACTTGGATCTACATCCTCTTGACTTTGAGGCCATCTCCCTACCCATTTTACCATGTTAGTAAGGTATTATGAAAATACTCTAGTTTTAGAGACTCATGGAATTTTAGCACAGGAAGAGATCTTGGAGGCCATCTGCTCTTAAGCTCTTACCCACTACATGAACTTCAATCTATAGCATGATGATGGTAACAGTAATAATATAATCTAACATTTAAATAGTTTTAAGGTTTTAAAATTCCTTCAAATGAAATAACTCATATTTTCATAGTGAATTAGAGTTTGCAAAACACTTTACAAACATTATCTCCATTAATGTCTTATAATCAATCACTCCATAAATCAGCAGAGTATCATTCCAGATCAATCCTAACCTATACTCCTGGGATACAAAGACAAAAGTTAGATAGTCCTTGCCCTCAGATAGGTTCTATTCAAATTGGGAGGACATGTACTCTGTGTAACTTTAGAAAGCCATTTAGCCTCCTAGTTACTCAGTTTCCTCTTTTATAAATAAAATAAAAAGATTAGACCGAATTGTCCTTTTCAGCTTTAAAGCTATTATAAAATGATGATATATTTAATAAAATTTAGATAATTACAGGATAAGTTGGGCAGCAAGAGCCCTTGTGGAAAAAAATCAATAAAAGCATTAGATAGAAAGTTAGTGCCTGATCTGAAGAAAAATAGATTATGGAGATGAAGGCAAGGAACAAGGACAACTGTATGAGACAGCTACGATTGTTATTATCATCTTGTAGGTGAAGAAATTTGTGGCTCAGAGAAGCTATATGACTTGCTAATATTATCTAGAAAACAGACTGGATTTGAATCCTGATATTCCTGACTCTGGGCTAAATCTGTCTACTAACACCACACTACCACCTGCATGAAACTTGTCAGTCAGGCAATAAATATTTATTTATATTAATATTTTTTATTTATTTTTCCCACCTACTATGTGCCAGGCATTGTACTAGATTAGTAGTAAGGTCCTTCATGATCCAGATATTCAGTGCCTACAGGATTTTATTCACCAGTCTAGTTGGTGGGTGGAAAAAAAACAACCAAACAAAAAAGCCCAACAACCACAACAAAACAATCTTTATTTTGGGAATAGTTCGATAAATCTGGTTCCTAGAACCATGATAACTCTCTCATTTAGAAAAGAACAAAACTAGGACCCAAATGTATTAAATAATTTGCCCCATTTCATTCAGTGGCTAGGCTGGGATTTCAACCTGTGTCCTTTGATAAAGTAAAGTACAAGCAAAAGACCTTTGGGTGAAATTGAGAGTAATACTATTTCAAACACCCAATAACAAGTCTTCAGAATCTAATAAGATCTTATCATTCCCTAAAGAGAGGATTTGAGAACCTTTTTTTCCCTCTAGGACAACTTCAGATCTTGGAGAAAAGCCTTTGGGAATTCTTCCCTCCTCCCTTCCTTCCATCTTAAATGAATTCCAGTTATTCCCCTCACCTTTGATCCTTTTCAAAAGTTCAGCTGTCAAAACCACTTTGAAGTAGTTTGGCAAGAGGGTCCCTTCCTAATTTTTTTTCAGGGCTTCCCCCCTCCCAAATATTCTCTATTTGAAGGTATTAGGGTATCTAGGCAGACTGACATTCTTCTTGGACAGGCCAGTTACCCCAACCTGTTTGAACTGGAGAGAGTGAAACAGAAGGAAAACAGAGAGCAGACAGAACTCCAGCTGAGATGTCAGTCATTGGTCTCAAAAGTGTTTGATCACCCAACAGACATTTCCTTCTTCCTTTTCTTCTGGGCCATGGGGTGCTTCCAAAAGTTAGGGAAACAGTGGGAAGCCCTTCAGCCTAATTTGTGCTGGACTAGCCAAGGTAGATCTCATGACCAGCTGGGTTTTGTTTTCTTTCTGCTTTGATCCCTCTCACTCCACCCCCTACCCTCCTGTTCAGAGTGTTTTCCCTGCCAGAGCTGGGTTAGTGTATCCGGTCCTGCCCAGGACACTCTGCTGCTGTGGAGTCCTTCCCTCAGCTAATGTTTTCTTTTAGCAAGAGGTTTTTTTCTTCCTTTTTTCCCCACTTTGAGTGCCGTGAAAAAACTGGGCTGGGTGACCTTGATAATATTAATGTGCAACGATTGCTCTGCAGAGAGGATGTTGACTAAGGTTATTCTCTTAAAAGCAATTTGTAGACCACCTGAACATGATGTTTACAGTGCAAAACAAGCAGGTTTCTAGAAATCTCCTTTCTAAGCTCAAAAAACAGAGCAATAATATCATTGTTCAGGAGGGAAAGGATGTTCCACTTCAAAGTGAAAAGTTCAGGATGCAGATGGAAAGGACACTGTATAGTCTGGAGAGAGAGGAGGGAGGGAAGGAGACAGAGACAGAGACAAAGAGAGAGTGATATAGAGGAGACAGAGAGAGAAAGAGGGGAGGTGGGGAGGAAGGAGGTAGAGGGAGAATGAGAATAATAGCTTTAAGTTTTATCATCTCAGCCTTTCCACTTATTCCATTCAAAATTTGCTTTTCTTTAGTGTAATGGTTTTACTAAAGCCCCAAAGAAAATAGCATGATGGAATGATAATTTGTTGAAAGTATTAATCACTTAATTGTACAAGCTCAGATGGTACTCCTTTGATGGAAAGTGATTTGGGTTGACCTGAAATGCAATGAAATGTAATGGGAAAAGTAAGTGGATTTAAATTCATAGAAATCCCACTTTTCATACTTGTTACCTGAGTGACTTTGTATAAATCATTTAATCTCTGTGGCCTTCAGTTTCTTCATCTCTAAAACTGTAAGAAAGGGATTTTGAATTCGGTAACCACTAAAGTCCCTTCATTCATAAAAAGATAGGAATGATAAAAGTAGTAATTCTAAAGACCTTTAAGTGTCAACCTTTTTAATATGGAAAAAAAATATTATCCAAGCCTCTCACCTACCTGGCCTGGCACCTACTATTGTTAAATGATCTGTCTAATTCACCATCATTGTTATGAGATAGTATGTTGGAAATAACCTAGTCTTTGCTGGTCTTACAAACCAAAAGACATGGGTTTGAGTCTCACCAGAGACCTTTAGTAGCTTTGAAGCCTTGAGAATGTGTCATTTTAATTCTCTGGGTTTCAGTTTCCTCATCTGTAAAATGAGAGAATCAGACTCCAAGGGCCTTTGAGTTTCCTTATAATTCTTAATATAGGATTCCATGATTTTGTCTTAATCAACTTGAAAAATTTGGGAGGGGTGTGGGGGTGAATCGATGATATCTGGGGTCTCTTTTATTTTTAGATTGATATTCTTTTGACCTTGACTTCAACTAAAACACGGAGAAAGACTAAATTAATGAAAGCTCTTATGGCTGGAAGGGGTATATTTATATGACATCATAGAACTGAACTGTCTATACTTCATGTCTATGAAAAACAGAATCCTATACTGCTCAAGCATGGAGTCATCATATTTCTCTATAAAAAAGGAAATTCAAGTTATCCAGAATCATGTGGAAGAAGAGAGTGTTCACCCTCATTAACAAACTAGGGAATTCCCAGGACCTAACTTGGAAGTACTATTTGGGAGAGATACTGTAGCATCCCCAGGTAGAAATAAACTCAACCAATAAAATGATGGAATCCTTCCTTCAAAATCATGGAACCTTACAATTTAAAGGGACCTCAGGGACCATCTAGTCCAATCTGTACATGAATAAAAATTCTGTCTACAGTGTGATGATGATGATGATGATGGCAGCATTTACATAGTACTTTAAAATTTGCCAAGAATCACATATATTATCTTATTTTGTTTTTCCAACAACCCTGTGAGGTAAATGCTGTATCTTATTTTGCACATGGGTAGAAGAAAAAAGGAGAAGGAGGAAAAGGTGGAGGAAGAGGAGGAGGTGGAGGAAGAAGAAGAGAGAAAAAGAAGAAGAGGAGAAGAAGAGAAAAAGAAGAAGAGGAGGAAGAGGAAGAAGACAGAGAGACAATCTGAAAGAATCTAAAGAAGGGATGAGAAAATACCCCTCTCTTCTTTCTGGGGTAGCAAAACATTGCAAATACTAATTAGGATACCATGTGGCTTAGTTTTTTCTATACTGTTTCCCCTCTCTCTTGCTTTTTGATTCTTTGTTACAAGGGATGTCTTTCTAGATATGGTGGATAAGGATGTTCATATTTGAAAATTCAGGTGATACAAATTTCAAATATCAATAGAATACATATACACACATACATACATATATACACACATACACACATATGTGTGTGGGTGTCTGTGTAGGTGTGTAGCAGGGCACACCTATAATGTAGGTTGTTTTTTTCTCCAACACATTTCCAGTAATTCTCTAATTATTCTCCCCACTTTTTCTTGTAGATAAGAAGCCAGGATTGTCAGTTTTAATTTCTAGTTGCATGTGTAGGAAACCAAGACTCTCAAAGAAGCCATACATTTCTAGCTTAACGTCAGTGAGAAAGAAGGAAGCACATATATAGAATGCATCAAAAGCACTGTCCATCTCTAGAGAATGTGTACAGCAAGCTTTCAGCGTGAAATCTCCCTAAATTGTATTTATATTCTTGATTCTAATTAATTTCCCCATTTCAGTGTTTATTCAAAGGTGGAATGAGCCTCTACTTCATATTAATGATGTCTTAACAAGGATACCTCTTGATGATGACAGCCCTGAACTTGTATGTTCTCTTGCATGCAGTTTTCTGCTATTGTGAAATAAGATTCTAAGTAAAAAAAATTTTTTTGTAGCTCAAGTATTTAACAACTTGGATATCACCATATTGGTATTAAATATGGAATTGGATTTAACCATAATTTTTCAAAAGTCTGTAAGCGGAAAATCTACATTTCATTCTACAACCAGAAATACCTTTCAGATTCCCAGTGAATTCTTCCATTCTCCCAATTCTAGATAAGGTACCAAGCTAAGTCTTCAAAGACAGGGTATTCCAAAAGTCTCAGAGTAGTTTTAAGCCAATAGTTTAAATGAATTTGAAATTTAACTTTGAAAATGAGGCTTTATGAAATTAACTATATCAATACTTTGGGGACATTGTACTAATTAATACATCACATTTCTCAAAGGCTGATAAAGTCCTTTTCTCACAATTGTTCTATGGAATCATGTCTTCAGGTATTCTTCCTATTTTATAGATGAATAAACTGAGGTTCAGAGAATTAAAATGACTTTTTAGCATTTGAATCAAACTCAAATGCTCTTTTTCTTCTAACTCACTGCTTCAGTCCAAAGGCCCTGATATTATTATAAAAAGGAGCTTACACAATATTCAACAAAAACTAAGTACCTACTGTGTACAGAGCACTGTGCTTATCCTTGGAGAAAAAAAAAAGTTTGTGTAAGATGGTCTGTGCCCATAAAGAGTTTATCATCTAGAATCTGTAATTGTGTTTTTGTAATTATTTTGATAGCTATTTCAATATAATTAGTTTTCTCTATAATCCTATGTATTTCATTCTAGACATGATTCTGAGAAGTCCATGAGCTTTATCAGCTCACTTTAGGGGACTCCATGGTACTAAAAAGGTTAAGAGCTCCGGGGCCAGAGAAGGATGGGAGACCAGCACTGAGAGCTATATTACACATCATTAAATGGCAAGCACAGTAGAGAGTCACAAAACAAAGTGCTCTATTGGGAAATTTCTTCCTTGTAACAGACTGAAGTCACCCCTGCTGCATTTTAAGCACGTTCATTCTTCAGTACATAGAGGAGATGAAGTCAGTGTACAAAGAGGAAAAGCCTTCTTGGGGATTCCTTTTTAGTTCATCCAGCCATCCTGATGAGATGAAAGACCTGAAATATATCAAGCCCCATTCACTGGGAAGGAAATAAAATGTAATGCCCATCCAATGAAAGGATTGCCCAATCCTGGCAGAAAAGCTAAAGAAGGATCAGAGAGGTTAAGGGATCTGCTCAGAGTCACACAGCTAAGAATTGTCATTTGAACCAAGGTCTCCTACCTCTGGGGCCAGTGTGGTTTTTGTTCCATACAACAAAGGGCCTCTCTTCAAAGGACCTAGTAACCAGAATTGGAAGGAGATTGCACAGTCCCTCTAAGTAACTGGCATCAGTGTATAAACAGGTCTCACCTTTATATTACAGCAAATATTGAATAAGTACTTGCTATTCAATTTACATGGAGTTTGGTTTTTAAAAGGATGTATGCATAGAGAAGTCCTATAAAGATATACATTCACTTTCTCCTATTTTTTCAGTCTTTCTATCAAATCCAAATTCTCAATATTTATATCAAATATATTCCTGTTCCTTTCAAAACATTTATCTGTTTACTTTCTATTGGACTATAGCTTTATCTTGGTGAGTTTTCAGTACCTATCCCATTTATCTACATCGGTTTATTTATTCATGAATTCAAGTTCAATCAAATAACTTTGGAATCTGTGGTTGATCCTATCCTGTATAATATTTTTTAATCCATGACTCAACTAAAGGCATAAAGAGCACACTTATCATATTTGTGAATGGCTCAAAGCTAGGCAGGACAACTGACACACGTCATGTAGAATCTGGATATGAGATCTTAACAGGCTAGAGTGACGGTTTCCATCTAGTAAGATGAAATTCAACAAGGATAAGTGGAAAACATTACATTTATAAATCGATTTGGGGGGTTTTGGTTTTTAACCTAAATACAAGATTGGAAAGGTATGTCAAAATTTATCTGAAGAAGATCTGGGGGCACGAGCTTAAGGAACCATAAGCCAACAATATGCTATGGCAGCCGAGAAAGTTTGGGCTACATTGAGTCAATTCAGATCAAAACAATAAGCACTTGTTGATTGATATCAACTATGTGTCAGATATTGTGCTAAGTTCTAGGAATACAAAGAAAGGCAAAAACAGTCCCTACTCTCTTTTTTTTTTTTTTTTTTTGCTAAGGCAATTGGGATTAAGTGACTTGCCCAGGGTCACACAGCTAGGAAGTGTCTGAGACCAGATTTGAACTCAGGTCCTCCGGACTTCAGGGCTGGTGCTCTATCCACTGCGCCACCTCACTGCCCCAACAGTCCCTACTCTCAAGAAGCTTACATTTCTTTTTTTTTTCTTTTTTTTTTATTTTTTTTATTTTAAGCTTTTTATTTGTATAACATATGTATGGGTAGTTCCCCAACAATGATCTTTACAAAGCTTTCCAATACAAATTTTACCCCCAGTCCCCTCCCCTCCCCCAGATGGCAGGAAGTCCACTACATGTTAATAATGTTGAAATGAAGAAGCTTACATTTCTAATACACGTAGTTTAGACTACATGTAAACAAATGTGTACCACCGTGATACAGGCAGGATAGAGATAAGCTCAGAAGTCATTCTCAGTGGGGAGATAGGTGGGGAAAGGAAAATCTTCAGAAGGTAAGAATTTACTTCAAGGAAGTCAGAGAAAGCAGAAGACAGTTGTGAGGAAGGATATTATTCCAGGCATGAGGGATAATTAGTAAAAAGACAGTACAAGATGAAGTATCTTGGGAGAGAAACAATGATGAGGTCAATGTCATGATTTTTTTTTTCCAAAATAATTGGGGAAGAGTAAAGTGTAAGAGGGTAACTAGGTGATAGAGTAGATAGAGCACTGGACTTGGAATCAAGAAGGCCCAATTCATCTTTATAAGTTCAAATCTGGCCCTGAGCAAGTCACTTAATTCTCTTTGCCTCGGTTTTCCCATTTGTAAAATGAACTAGAAAAGGAAATGGTAAACCATTCCAGTATCTTTGCTAAGAAAACCCCCAAAAGGAGTTACAAAGAGTTGGACATGACTGAAATGGTAATATAATAACAATGAGGTATAAGAACGGAAAGATAGTAATAGGCCAGGTTATGAATGACCTTAAATGCCAAGCATAAGATTATATATTTTATCCTGGAGGTAATAGAGAGCTACTGGTGTTTATTGAATAAGGGGTGACATGATCAGATCCATAATTCAGGAAAATCAGTATGACAACTATGTAGAGTTTAATGGGGAATGACTTGAGGTACTCAAGAATCACAAAATAAGAAGGTGAAACATAGTATTGTGAAAAAAGGAGGTGGTAGTCTAGTTATACTGTTTTAGTCAGACAACAGTTACACTGTTTTGGGCACTACATTTCAGGGTGGTCGTTGATAAGGCAGAGTGTTTGTGAAGAGTAATAATATACAACAAGACTAATTAATTTTTTTTCATTTGTGACCTTTTCACCTGAGAAATTTTTACATGATCATATCTAGGTATATTAATATCTAAAATATAAACTTTCCCACTCACAACCCTTTTTGCCCAAGAAATTTTTATGTAACCCAGATATATCGATACTTTATATATATATATATATATATATATATATATATACCTACATATAAAATAAGCATATAAATCAAACATTCACTTGTAAGAAATCATAATTTTATGACCGCCACATTTAGTTACAAGATCCAATATAGGATTGCAAATCACAGTTGAAGATGCTGAGTCCTCTATTATAGCTTTCCCAGTTACCTAAATTAGTAACACTCTCTCCATCTTGACTTATTTGCTTTTTTCTGCATATCCTTATGAACACTTGAAAAAAGGTCCCTTGGGACAAGAGCTATTTTCTTTTTTGCCTTTAGGGCTTTCAATGCCAGGCCCTAATAAATACTATTGAAATATTGGAAGATGTATCCTGTGGAGGAAAGATTAGATTCATCTTTTTTTTGTCTCAGAAGTTAGAAATAGGAGAAATGAGTCTGAGAGTTGAAAAGAGGTTGATGTTGGAAAATGTTTCCTTATAATATGTGTTCTCTCAAAATAGAATGGGTAATTTCCAATGTGGAAGATTTCTCCCTCAGTAGAGAACTGCAAACAAAGATTTGATGGGTATATTTGCTTATTCAGAATATTAAAGAGGTGATTGGGATGTTGGACTATTTAGGATCATTCCAACCTCAAAACTTAGTCGTGTGATTTACTAAGCACCTGCTAAGAATAAAACCAGAACAGCAAGGAATCAATTAAAAAAAACCTGGTCCCCAACCTATAAGAATAGAACAGAAGGAGGTAAGTCAGAAGCATAAATAAATAGAACAAAAAATAAAATTGCTAAGTTCTCAGGTGAGATGAAAAAACCGTCCAAGAAAAAACCATCTATTATTTCTGTTTATCAAGACCTTAGAGGGAAGAATTAAGAGGAATAGGGAGAAGTTTATAAGAAGGAAAATGTTGGCTCATTGTCATCAAAACTTAAAAATTAGAATTATACAAAAGGAAATGAATAAATGGATGGATGAAATTTTTATTAAAAAAAATTAAGCGCTTGCTATATGCCAGACATTGTGCTAAGTGCTAGGGATACAAATAAAAAGTTGGTCAGTGCCTGCCATCAGGGAGCTTGAATTCTGTTGGAGAAGAAAATACATTGGATCTTAGAACTGAAAGATACCTGTGAGACTACTGAATCTACTGTCTCTGCCAATATAAGTAAGGAAAGTAGAGCTGAGGAAGGATAATACCCATTAAGTTTTTAAAACAATATTTGAGCTGGGGTTTTTCTGACTCCAAGGCCAAAGCTCACATTCCCTGTGAAATCGAATAAACTCTAAGGAATCTCAGGAGAGAATGTTGGCCAGGCCCAGGAAATGGTGTGAGTGTGAGAGTTTAGAAAGCTAAAGGAATGGGCTATAAAGGTCACATTATTTCCAGTGGTAGTGGTGGGATTCATTTGATTATGATTCGAAAACTGGAAGGAGGGTGGGAAAGCTAGATATATGGTTGCAAGAAAGGGGAAGAAAGATGGCAAGAGTATAATATCAAACAAGGATCAGGCCAGATAAAGCAGGCTCCATAAAACACTCATCTATCAGGACCATTTGGGCCCCAGGACAGACATTTCACAGCTGAAAAGAATATGGATACATTGGCAGGCAATGTGGATCCCTTCACTGAAGGCCTTTGCTTGTCTCAGAAATAGTGGAGAAGAGATACCATTCCCAGGGTGGGTTGGTCTAAATGTCTTCTGGGTTCTTTTGTAACTCTGAGATTTGAGGATTCTGTGTACAATGCAAAAATCTATGAGAGTTCAGAGGAAGGAGAAATTATTTACAGATTGGTGGGAAAAATAGCCTGGGTTTAGAGTTCAGTAGTTACCAGTTATAAAGGGATCGGCCATCATACCTTTGAAATAGACCACAGAATAACAAAACCTGTCACAAATCTTCAACAATAATTTGAAGTTACTGTCTGATGAATAAAATCTGAATTGTTGAAGGAATTAAATTGAATAATTACATGATGATGAAAATGTAATGTTACCATTCAGTCAACAAGCATGCACTGGGTACCTACTCTATATAGAGCCATGTAAACAAAATGCTGCTCTGTGAAAAAGAAAAATGTGGAGACATTTCAAAATCTAAATCTTAACAATCTTTATCTCAAAAACAAAGCAAAACACAAATCTCATTCTCAATTAAGGAGGAAAAAAAATAAATTCTCTGAAGTGATCATCTAGCCTTTGCTTAAAGTCTTCTGCATTCAGAAACTATAGAGTTAACAAGAGAAAAGAGGGTGTGTTTTCTGCATATAAATAGGTTCAAGAACATAATTAGTGATTTTCCAGTGTTGAACTGGAGGCTCCCTGTTTTCATGGGAAAATCAGCTTGATGCAGACCATCCCTAATTTTTGGAGTACTGAATAACCAGGCTCTAATTCTGCTCTAATGAACCATGTGTTAATGTTACAGCCTTCTGCCTACTTAGAAGCCAAAACACCATGTCTGACTGTGTAATGAATCTCACAGTTGTCTTGTTGACTCTATGGGTAGGCCTTTGTTGGGGTTTTGCCCTTAAAAATTACTGGGTTCATTCCATAAGGAGTGAAATAAAAGAATGCATATAATGGCAGGTAGACAGAGACATTATATTTACTCCAAAGTTACATATATGTGTATATACAAATGTTTATGTAATTAATACAGTAAATATATATAATATTAATATAATTATGTATGCATTATATATCTGAACACATGTAAGTAGACATACACATATATAACAGGCAGCATATATATGCATGTGTGTATATATATATATATATTTTAATATAATTATATGTACATTATATATATGTGGGTATATACACATATATAATGTGTAGTAAAAATGTGTGGTATTCATATAATGATATGTGCATTGTTTACATATGTATACATATATAACTTATGTAGACAACATTTGTAATATTAATATAATTATGTTGTAATGTATATATAATTAAACAGTCTAAAATATTTATTGCATGTGAATTGGTTATATGTATAATATATTTTACTTAATTAATTACAAATAATTTAATAAATATATTTAAATAAATCAGAAATCTATAATAAAATATTTTAGATAATCTAATGTTATAGATTCTGGTGACCTTCTGGGAAGACAGCATGACAACGTAGAAAGAGAAATGCTCTCAGAGTCATAAAGACCTGACTGCCTTTGATACTAATTTGTGACTTAGGGACAATCAATTAAGCTTCCTAAGCCTTAATTTTCTCATCTGTAAAATGGGAGGGCTGAACTTTAAGTTCCCTCCCAGATATAAATTGGGACGAAAATTAAACTTACTACTCCTGTGTCTTAAGGCAAGTCACTCTACCTCCTTGGGCCTCAGTTTCCTCATTTGTAAAATGGGAGAGTTGGAATAGATGGCTTCTGAGTTCCCTTCGAGCTCTAAGTCTATGATTGATCTTATTATCCTATCTACTTTGATGGAAAAAATGATTGAGGGCAGCTAGCTGGTGCCATACTACACAGAGCCTGGGCTTGAAATTTTTACCCTCAAGGGGATTTACCCTGGACACTGATCATATCTCTTTTCACCCAGGAGGCTGCCAAAATTTTGCCACTTTTTTGATGGGCTTGGACAGTTTCTCTGATCCCAAGACCAGGTTGTCTCTGAACAACTTTGTGATTAATCTATCTGAACTTAGTTAATAGCTAGCCCTTCATTACTATTTTGAAGGTTTTAAAGTCTGCAAAACACTTTATGTGACTTATCTTATTTGACCCTCACCACCATCTTATGAGGAAGAAATCATTTTGCAGATGAGGAATTTAATATTGAGAGTCATAAGATAAACAAATGTCTGAAACAGAATTTGAATTCAGGTCTAGCAGGCAAGGACTTAACAAAAGCAGGAAATTAAGAAAAGGTAGGGAGAATACACAAAAGAACTATACAAGAAAGGTCTTAACTTATGAATAACCATGATGGTATGGTTACTGATCTAGAGCCAGATATCCTGGAAAATGAACGTAAGTGGGCCTTAGGGAACATTATTAATGATAAGGCTAGTACAGGCGATAGAATTCCAGCTGAGCTATTTAAAATCTTAAAATTTATTGCTTTTAAAGGGTCGCCCTTAATATAGTAGCAACTTTGGCAAATTCAACAATGGCCACTGGACTGGGAAAGATCACTTTATATTTCAGTCCTAAAGAAAGGCAAATCCAAGCAATGTTCATATTTCAAAATAACTGTGTTCATTTCACACAGGATCAAGGTTATGCTTAAGGTTCTATGATGTAGCCTTCAGCCATAGGTGAACTAAGAATTACCAGAAAAGAAGACATTTTCAAAGAGGCAGAAGAACTACCAAGCAATTTGCCAATATTAGCTGGATTAAGGAGAAGGTAAGGGAGTTCCAGAAAAACATCTACTTCTGCTTCACTGGTTACACGAAAGCCTTTCACTGTGTGAATCACATTAAAATGTGGCAAGTCCTCAAAGAAATGGGAGTACCAGATCATCTTACTTGTCTTCTGAGGAACCTATATGCAGATCAAGAAGAAATCCTTGCTGTTCAGTCATGTCTGACTCTTTGTAACCCCATTTGAGGTTTTCCTGGCAAAGATCTGGAGAAGGGTTTGCCATTTCCTTCTCCAGTTCATTTTACAGGTGAAAAATCTAAGGCAAACAGAGTTAAATAACAAGTTCAAGATCACACTGCTATTGAGTGTCTGAAGCGAGATTTGAACTTATGAAGATCCATCTTTCCAACTACAGAACCAGTATTGTATCTACTGCGCCCCTTAGTTGTCAAAAAAGCAGTGTTTGGAACCTCATAGGTTCCATAGGGAGCAACTGATTGGTTTAAGATTGGGACAGAATACAACAAGGCTTCATATTGTCACATCATTTATTTAACTTAATTGTTTTCATTATTAATTTCATGAGAAATCCCAGGGTGGATGAATCAAAAGCTGGAATTAATGTGAGTAGGAGAAATATCAACAATCTGAGATTTGCAGATGATACCACTCTGATGGCAGAAAGTATAGAGGAATTAAGATGCCTCTTGATGAGAATGAAAGATGAGAGAGGAAAAATTGGCTTGAAGCATAACATAAAAAACAAACAAATAATCAAAAATTAAAGATTTTGGCAACTGGTCGGTCACATCACCTTCTGGCAAATCGAGGGAGCAGAAATGAATCTTGGGTTGAAAGATCTGAAGATAGTGACTATAGCCATGAAATTAAAAGATGTTTGCTCTTTGGAAGGGAAACTATGGCAAATCTAGGCAGAATACAAAAAGCAGAGACATCATCTTGCTGACAAAGGTCCATAAAGTCAAAACTGTGGTTTTTCCAAAAATAAATTAATCAATTAAAAAAAAAACTATGGTTTTTCCAGTAGCTATGTATGGCTTTGAGAGCTGGACTCTAAGGAAATCTGAATACCACAAAATCAATGCTTTCTAATTGTGGTGCTGGAGAAGACTTTTGAGAGTTCTTTGAATAGTCAAAAAAGATCAAATAAATCAATACTTAAAGAAATTAATTCAGGCTATTCAGTGGAAGGTCAAAGACTGAAACTGAAGCTTAAATACTCTGGCCATGTAATGAGTAGAGGGGACCCACTGGGAAAGACCCTGATGTTGGACAAGATAGAAAGCAAAAGGAGAAGGGGATGGTAGAAAGTGGGATGGATAGATAGTGTAATGGAAACAATGAACATGAACTTGGACAGACTTCAAGAAACAGTGGAGGATAGAAGGGCCTGGTGTGTTATTGTCCATGGGGTCAGGAAGAGTCAGACAGTTGAAAATGACTAAGCAACAACAATCAGCATGCCATCCACTCTGCCACCTAGCTGCCTCTTCAAAATACAAGAACCACCATAATCTACTGTGGTCCTTAATAGTCTACTCCTTGGCCCAGGTTTGAAACTTTGACAGAACTTGTTTGGGGGATGTCTTTTGCTTTCATCTCCCTTGGGAACCCAGAATCACCATCTGTGGGCATAACATGACATCAGAAAAGGTTTTCAGTGCTGGATGATCATAGAATGATTAAAAGCACTAATTGTGAGTTAAGAAAATCTGAGTTCTAATCCAGCCAAAGATACTTCAAACATACATACAATCAAGTCACTTCACCTATATTTGCCTCGGTTTCCTCAACTGTAAAATAGAACTTACCTCAAAGGGTTACTGTGAGGATCAAATGAGATAACATTTCTAATGGACTTAGTATGATACCTGGTATACAGTAGGAGGTATATAAATGCTTATTACCTTCTATATTATTATTTATTAGTCTTGTTATTTTATCAGTATAGGAAATTCCTCTCATGAAAATCAACACCTTCTTGACTATCACCTCTTAGATTCAGTCTTCCTTAGGATACTGAGAGGCTCATGGGATTGTCCAGAGTAATAAAGAGAACTTGAATTCCTGACTTGATTCAATTCTTCAGCCACCATACCAAGCCTTTTCTTTATTTTTTTCCTGAGGCAATTGGAGTTAAATGACTTGCCCAAGGTCACACAGCTAGGAAGTGTTAAGTGTCTGAGACCAGATTTGAACTCAGGTCCTACTGGCTTCGGGGCTGGTGCTCTATCCACTGCACCACCTAGCTGTCCCGCAAGCTATTTCTTAATTTAGTTAATAATAATAAGAATAGACAAAAGCACTACGATCTACTGGAGAGAAAGTTGGCCTTGGAGATAGGGGAATTTGGCTTCAAGCCCTGCCTTTGCTTTGATCTGGCCCAGAAACTTGGAATCATCACTTAATTTCTCAATATTCCAAGGCAGCTCTCTCAAACTGTATCTCAGAGAAGGTGACTTTGTGCATCAGTGAAGGGAGTTTTCTCATTTGGCAGGACACTGAATCAGTGATACCACAGTTAGGTCCAATTTAAAAAGAAATTAGCAGGATACCCAAACCCAAGTTCCAGTTTACTGGGATTTTTTTTTCTTTATTCAGGAAATTAATCTGATAACCTATGCCAAAAGATAATGTAGATTCAAGAACAGAAGTTATTAACCTTGTCTGTATTGTGGTCACTTCTGCCAGTTTGGTGAAGCCTATGCAATCCTTCTAAGAATCATGTTTTTATATATATTTTATATATTGATATTCTATATTTAATTTAATTATTATATAATCAGTGCTATATGTTAATTACATTATATATTTCAAATTTAAAAATTATTTATTTTGAACTCAAATATAAAAAGAAAAAAATTGCCATGTACATAACATAACATGAGAAGATTCAGTATAAAATCATGAATTTCCATTTCACATTTTTACTTTTTTTGAAAAATCACATAATAAATACTACAAATTCTTTTCAAAGGGAATCTGCTTTCCAATGTTTCCTTCTAAGTTTTCTTTTATTTTCTGCTCTATACTTTTGACCTTTTTGATTGAAGGAAATGCTGAATTTCCTTTAGAAGCAAATGAAAAGAAATTTGTCATTCTTTCCTTCATCCAAGTTCACAGACTCCCTTAAAACCTAGCCATGTACCCTTTTGATCCCTATAAACTCTAGGTTAAAACTCCCTATCCTGAAGGATTTCTTTCTCCTTCACACACACATACACACATACATGTACACATGCACATATGCACAAATGCACAAATGCACATACACACTCATAGAATAAGTAAGCCCTTTCAGTAAGGACTAGATTGCTTCTCCACTTTGTTGCTTTGCTGATGGGTGTGTATGGAGCCACTGGTTGTACATACAGAAAACCTAGCTCATTCAGCAAAGCTGTTGTGGTCTTTGTCTCACTGGCTTCTTACCATTAGCATAATTGTTACTCCTGAGAGTATGTTTTCATTCACCACATCCCAGTGTGGCAGTCAAAGAATTAATTACTCTGAGCAGGGACAAGCCTCATCTAAAGAGTTTCACAACTCCAGCTTTTAATGGATCACTCGCCCCTGCTGAGGTTGTACCATAGCTTGTCAAAGCATTGGTGGAGATGCTACGGGTCAGTGGTTCCCAAAGAAGGTAGGCTGCTGGAGGAACCAGGATTCTGATTTCTCAGGCAGATTTACTTGGAGTTGTGCAGTGGGGGTAGAGAGAGAGATAAGAAATGGGAAATGGTGAGCCCCAGGGTCATGGCTGTTCATAGGAAATAGGCTTTTAGATATACACTAAAAACAAAGTGTGTGTGTGTGTGTATTGGGGGGAGGGAACATTCACTGGTACCCAATCACAGAGTAATTTTTAGACTACTTAAAGTCTGCCAGGAAAACAAAAACTAAAATAATCTAGGTCCTATGGACTGCCTGCTAGATGGATATGTGTTTATGTTTGATACAAAGAAAGAAGGTTCCATACAAATTGAGCTATTGGAAAATAAATTGGAGATAGTAACTTGCAAGGTGATGACTTCCCTTTTCATTGGAGATCTCCAAGAAAGTCTGGATAACCATTTGTCAAGTAGATTGTCAAGGGATTGCAATCGTAGTGATTTAGAGCTGAAAGAGATTTTAAAGAGCATTGAGTCTAAACCCATAATTTTATAGATGAAGAAATAGAGGGACAGAAAGGTTAAGCAATTTGAAAGCATAGATTTAGAGCAAGAAAGGATTTTAGAAGTGATGGAGTCCAACATTCATATTACAGATATGGAAACTGAGGTCCAGAAAGATTTGATCTCATGGGAAAATAAATTTAGAACTAGAAGAAAGCTTAAAAATCCCTTAAGGACATCAAAGACCATCAGTTTCAACCTTCTCATTTAATAAATGAGGAAACTGAGGCAATAAGAGGTTAACTTTTTTTGCCTAGGATTATACTGTTATTCATTATTTGAGTTGAGATATGAACTTTAGGTGTCCTTATTCTAAATGTAATTCCATTGTACCAAATTGCCTCCAAGAAGATAAATGGAGTGGATATGGCTTGCTTAGAGAAGGTCTAATTAAAAAGACAAAGACTAGACCAGATTGGTTTCTCTGCCCTCTGGTACCTTCTGAGCCCCTGAAATTCTATGATTCTGAAATCCCAAGAGGTTTATAATACAGAAGTGCTGTGCATTTGTTTCATTACCTAAACTCAGAGATGGATTTTTCAGTAAAAACATGTCAGTATTGATTTTTCTAAAGTACTATCGGAAACATAGCTTGACCTTTTTTCAGTGGAAGACAACCTGGCTTTACCTTAGAATTTTTCCAAAGATCATTCTCTGACTTAAGAGGTTTGCATTAAGTATTTAGTATGGGACAGATCAGAAGCCAGAGTGGGACCCCAAGGGTCAGTCCCCTGAGGGGTCTCACACCTAATAAATGTCTGAAGCTTTATTTGAATTCAGATATTCCTAATTCCGAGTCCAGATCATAAAATGGTGACAAATACTCCTGGATTGTTTAAAATAATTTTCAAAGATGTGGCTTTAAAGCCACATCTTGGATGCTGGCAGTACATTCAGGGAATATAAACGTAATGGAATGGGGAGTTCCAGGGAGAAGAAAATGTCTATAGGAATTGTGCTGCACTAACATAGCAAGAGTCAGAAAATGTGAAAGTCAAGATCATTTCAGGGGAAGGGCACAGTCAGAAATAATGAGCTAGAGGATGATAGATTTAGAACTAAAAAGATTTTTGTTGTGGTTATGTTTTTTTCAGCTGTGTCTGACTTTTCATGACCCATTAGGGAGTCTTCTTGGCAAAGGTAGTAGAGTAACTTGTCCTTTCTCCAGCTTAATTAAGCTGGATGGAAACTGAGGCTAACAGGGTTAAATGACTTGTCCAAGGTCACACAGCTAATGTTTGAGGACAGATTTGAACTGTGACCCTGACTCCAGGTCAATGCTCTATCCATTGCGGTGCCACCTGTTGGCCCAGTGAAAAACTATCTTAGAGATAGTCAAGTTCAACCCTCTTATTTTACAGATATAGAGACTAAGTCAAAGAACAGTGAACTGACTTATCCAGAATCAAGTAACTGGGCAGTGTGTGAGAGAGAATTTGGGGAAAACATGAAAATAGCACAGATACTTTTGCTTCTGCTGACACTTTTCCATGATAAGAAGCATATTGCCACTGGATCTGGAGTCAGAGGAACTGGGTTCAATATCTAGGGCAAGTCACCTAACCTTGATGGACCTCAGTTTTGTCATCTGTGAAATGATGGGGTTGTACTAAGTGGTCTCTGATATCCTTTCTTATGATCTTATGCTGAGATGGGATTCCAGTTTCTTCATCCATATAAAGAGGCAGAGGGACCAAATGGCCTTTGAAATACTTCTGACTCTAGAAAATTTTTATTCTATTTTTGTGTTTATTTGGTGTATTTCTACCAAGATCGTTATAAAATTGTTTATGAATATAAGTTCACAGACCCCAATTTGAGTCCCTGTTCTAGAATTATGTACATCTGTGGAGGAAAAAAGGAAAGATTGATTAGTTAAATAAGCAGGGAAACCTGAAGACATGAGGGAGCACAATATCCAAGAGAGAGGACTGCTGAGGAAATAAAAGTAAAGAAAGGAATAAACCTCTGAATCAAAATTATAGATACATGTACCCTAGGAAGAGATAGAATCCAGCTGTATTACCCTGGATCACCAGTCCCAGAACTGATTGATTATTGAACTCTAGTGGCAAGCTCCCATTGAAACAGGATTCGTGGATGCTTGCCACCTTATGGTAGAAGCAAGTGCTTGATGGATAGGTCTAATCCAAGAACTTGAATTATGTATTTGGAATTCTTGCATTTGTTATTTTTATTATCTGCTTCAGGACTGTCTATCTGGGGAAAGGCCTTATTATGTTGCAGACATGCTAATTGTTTGAATATATTTGATTTGATCCCTTATACTTCTATGGGTATTATATAAAGACCTATATGTGATCAAACTATGCTTGTAGGATTGGTAATTGTTTGAATACATTGATTTGATTCTTTATACATCTATGAGTATTACATAAAGCCCTGTATATGATTAAACTATGCTTGTGGGATTGATTCTATTAGATTATATCAAGTGAAAATTAATGACAAAGCTGCAAAAAGAAAAAAGGGTATGGGTTTATCTCATTATGGGAGGTTATGAGCTATAAAAGTCTAGTCAGGTAAATTTCTACATTTAGCCTTGACTAATGAGATGGGAATGGCTACTCCCAAAAAGAAAAAAAAAAAGAGGATAGAAACAACTATTTGTCTGAGAACCATTTCCCCTTAGTGTGTCTTGCTATTGGGTGGAGCAGATAACTTCCTGGGTGAACATAGGTAGATCTAGTAATTCCTGGTCTTTATGGTACAGGGTCAGTGAAGTGACTTGTAGCATCCACTAGTGGTTAAATCAAGATGATTGTTTTAGAGCTGGATAGGAATTTAGATCTAGGCAAACCCACCTTGTTTTTTATTTGAAGAAATTGAGCTACATAGAGTAACTTGTGCAAAGTCACACAAGTAGCTAGTAGCAAAGCCAGGATCCCCTAAATCCCTCCCTTCCAAACTCCAAGGGCACCACTCTCTTCCTAGTCCCTCTAGTTTGCAACCTACTTCTCACTCCCATTCAATCTGCTACCAAAGTCTATAAATTTCACCTTTGCAACATATCTCAAATATGCCCCTTTCTTTCTCATAATACTTCTCCCACACTAGTACAGATCCTCATCTTCATATACCTGGATTATTGAAGTATTTTGTCGGTTGGTCTGCTGGCCACAAATATCTAGTGATTTTCCTAAAGCTCAAGTCCAAGAATTTCATGCCCATACTAAAAAAAAACAAAACAAAACAAAACAACAAAAAAAAAACTTCAAAGACTTCTTCTCACCTCCAAAATCAAATACTGTGGCATCCAAGTCCTCTCATCATCTACAATTCCTTCCCCTTCTTTCCAGTCTTCTCATATCTTATGTCCCAGCAGGTATTCTTCAGTCCAGTGATCCTGGTTTCTTGGCTCTTCCCTGAATAAGACCCTCCATTTCTTAGCTCTGGGTATTTTTTAGGCTGTCCCCCAGGCTTAGATTACTCTTTCTTTTCATCTCTACCTACTGGCTTAAGGGAAGTCAAAGATGTTTGGTCAATATTTCTAACCCACTGAAAAGCTATTACAGAGTTTAACTATCACACTCATCTCTTTCCCCCATCAAAACAATAACAATAACAACAAAAGTTCCTTGGTGCTTCCAACAAAGAAAATATGATGGGGGTTGAATGTATCTAGTATTTCTTATATACTCAATAAACTAGAAATGAACCAAATATTGTTCTATTTTTTAGTTTTATATTATGCAGAAAGGAAAGCTTTGAAGTGTTTTGTTTTTTTTTCTTTTTTTTTACTTGATTTGTGCTAACAATCTAACTTTGATACAAATTCTTTAGCAGAATGTCCATTATAAAGAAACTCCCTAGAGAAATCTAAAGGCAAACAAACACCTTACAGATAAAAAGTTATCTGCTTTTAAGCATTTAATAGCTACTTGGTATTTTTTGTAAGGTACCTCATTAAGGGCAGTTTGACAGGAACTTGATTAGTGATAACTTACAGATAAGAACTAATTAGTCTTTTGTAGCGAGACTGGACTAATTGAAGGATGCTAATGAGTATGAAGTCCTTTTTAATGGGAAATAGCCATGATTCTGCTGGGAAAACAAAGCATTAATTGTGGATTGAAAAATTTAGTGATTAAAAAAAAATTCTATTCAATAAAATACTTCACTGATGACTGGTATGGAGGAGAACCTGGTTTTTAAATGTTTATGTCAGACTGCAACCAAGTCAGAAAGGTTTTGAGCAAAGCAGATGATGAATTAAATTACCACTACCTAACTGATGGCCATGTACCTAATTTCAGAAAGGCTCATCAACAGAATGGACACCAGTTGATACCTTTTGTGATAAGAGCACCTTTCAATGACCATCTTTTAAGTCATAGAAAATTTGGGACTGCATCAGTGGAGGGAAAGTACACAGTTTGAATAATATACACTTGAATCATTGAAGAGGTAGTTTCATTTAAATTAGATGATATGGCTCATATTTATATAGTACTTGGCAATTCCAAAGTGCTTTCCATTTATTATATCAATTAAATCTCACAATAACTTCATGAGATTGGTAGATAGGAATTAATATCCACACTTTACAGACAGGGGAGAGGAGGCTTAGAGTGGTTAAGAGACTTGCAAATGGCCACACAACAAAGCTGTGACTACAACCCAATGGTATTTCTGTCATACCCCGAAGCCCAATCATCATTGTAGTAGGGTTTATATTTTAATAAGTATTATATTGAAGGGAATGCTATTTTATTTCCTAAAGGAAGTAAAAATATTAAAAGTAGGTTCTGCAGGGCATTCCTATTTTATCAGGTATATTATCTGCAGTTAACAGATCTCATGATTAGCTGTGGATAGCAGGAATATGGCTTTTTCTTACTATTCAATTCAGTATTTAAATAATTATGTTCTGCAGAGAGCCTAATTGTAAGTACTGGATGAGATAAGAATTATAAGTAGATTTAGTGCCTTATTTTATGGCACACAGTTTGGTAGAGAAACAGGGTGCAAACACAACCACGATACAAAAGAACACATGAGTGTATTAAGGAATAGGAATTGTACCTAGATCTATAATTCCCTCCCTCCCCCTCTCTCCCTCCCCTTTCTCTCTTTTCCTCTCTCCCTTCCTCTCTATGTCGCTCTATCTGTCTCTGTGTGTCTGCCTCTCTCTCTGTGTTTCTGTTTCTTCCCTCAGTTTGTTTCTCTGTGTTTATCTGAATTTGTCTTCTCTTTTCTTCTCTTCTCTCTCAATTTGTCTCTCACTCTCTGCCTCTCTTTCTGTCTCTTGTCTCTGTCTCTCATTTTCTCTTTTTTTCTCTCTTTTCTCTGTTTCTCTTTCTGTCTCTGTGACCCCACCTCTCTCTCTTTGTGTTTGTGTGTGTCTCTCTCTCTCTCTGTTTCTCTCTCTCTCTCTCTCTTGTTCTTTCTCTTTTTCTCTTTTCCCTGTATTACTCTTTTTGTCTCTGTGTCGCCATCTCTCTATTTTTGTGTCTAAGTGTCTCTGAATCTGTGTCTCTCTGTGTCTATCTGCTCTCTGTGTATCTCTGTCTCTTTTTCTATCTTTCTCCCCTAATTCACTTCCTCTCTGGTCTTTTATATATGTATATGTATATATATATATATATATATATATATGTATGTATATATACAGATATATATACATATATCTGTATATATATATATATATACAGATATATGTATGTCTAGAAGAAGAATTTGAACTTTTTTGAATTGGCAAAAATAAGTCTCTGAAGATATTTGAGTAAGGGAAATGACAGAACCAGATCCAAGTAAGGAAGATGCATATAGCAATTGCAAGAAGGATAGAGTGGGATTTACCATAACAAAAAACAAGGGTCTTCCTCCTGTGATCTGAAGAGAGAGAGAGGTCAAAAATTAATCAACCAGAATCCAGTAAGTAGATAACGATATTTCAGGCATTGTACTAAGTGCTGGGATGCAGAGAAAAAAGTTACATTCTATTATAGTGGAAAATTGGCACATATACTAGACTACACAAGCTATATGCTCATTGAGGGAAAAGTCATTTTGGTACAGAGGGCATGAGGAGCTGGGAACCAAGGGAGCAGGGAACACTTTATGTAGAAAGTGGCATAGTGGCTGAAACTCAAAAGAAGCCAGGAAACCAGAGGAGCAAAAGTGAGGAGGCAAAGTATTGGACATTCTAAGCATGGAGGACAGCCAGGTGAGAAATAGAATATCCTATGTGAAGAACAGGAAAGCCAATATGGTGGAACCACAGAGGGAATGTAAGAAGACTGGAAAGTTGCAAGGGGACAGGCTGTGAAAAGCTTTAAAAGACAAATAAAGGAGTTGACATTTGATCCTAGAAGTATTAAGGCATAGTATATTTCTTATTAGTAGATGGAGAACTTAGCTGAGAGCCAGGGAAACATAGGTTCAAATCCAGCCCCTGGCATGAACTGGATGAGTGAATCTGGACAAGGAATATAATTCTTAGAGCTCCTCTAGGCGAATCTCTAAGACCATAAAATCTAGGATGAAAACATTCTAGGCAACAAGAAAAGAGAGAAGGGGGAGATAAATTTTCATTTGAAATATTTTTGTGAGGGTTTTTTTCCCTAAATGTTCATTTAGAACGGAGGTATCAAAAATTTATCAGGGAGATATTTAAGAAAATAAATGAAAATTGATAAATCTAGATAATGATCACTTTTGGTTATTTAAGTCAATATGCAGCCGATGGGGTTCCTTATATATGGTTTAGTATGCATTTCTCTTTGAGTTCATCACCAAAAATTTAGTTTATTTTTCTTTTAAAATTGTATACATTTTATAAATTCAGATATGATTATTGTACTTTTAAAAAAGACTACATGCTTTAGGGAAAATGTTTTCCTTAGATGCTAGAGTTTTCTTCTCATAGAATTCCCTATATCAATGGAATGATATTTATTCTACCTTACATCTCCCTATATCAATGAATAAAGAATAATATTTAGATAGCACCTTAAGGTTTATAAAATATCTTTGTATATAGATTCATACATACATATTTGTATGGTTATATTATATATACAGTATCTGTATGTATGTGTATTTGTATATGATGTGTATGTATGTACATATATATTGATGTGCATTATAAATATATACACAAGCATTTGATGCTATATGTTTATATACATACATATACACATATATACATATACACATATACAATTATATGTATATTATCTCATTTGATCTTCACAACAATCCCATCAAGTAGGTCCTATTATCATTCCCATTTTACATATGAAAACACTAAGACACAGAGAGAGATCAAGTGAATGGTCCACATGACTAGTAAATGTCTGAGACAAGATTTGAATCGAAGTCTTCTTGACCTCACGTTCTGCTCACTAGCCCCAATGCTCATCCAGTTTGGGAGAAGGAAACCCCTGCTGGATGGTCTCCATCTTCCTGGCATACTAAGGCACCTGCTAGAAGTATAGTCAAAGGGGAGGGAGCAGAACACGAGAGAATAAAAGGTTTGCACTTACTTTGGAAAATCATAACATCACAGCAAGAGAAGTCTAGATGGATTGTCAAGCAGCAGTGAGGGCCCGGATTAGGTTAATGCTATGCCCCATTAATGATGACTTCATGCTCATTAGCATCCATCAGTTCCCTGTGCCTGGCTACAAACGATTAATTAGCATTTTCTTTTCATGGGAAGAAAAACATGTGTAGGAAAAATTGATTTTAAGTGGCTTTTTTCCACCTGCATCCACACCACCATACTTGAGCAGAATTTTTGGAGAACTATCCCTTTCCCTGCTCTCTCTTGGGAGAGGGGGGAGATGTGAGTGAGGTTGCTATATCTGTATTCTCACTCAAGGACTATGAGCTATAGTCTTTTGCTTTTGATTAGCTCAGCAAGAACAGGCTCTCAGAGGTAACCAGTGATTCATGACCAGTCATTGATGAGGAGCGATCGATTGATGTATCTTGCTATTGCTTGTCCATTCTATCATCGATTAGTCCATGCTTTATCCGTTGTTCCAAATTTTGCTTTAGCTCAAAAGACAATCCATCTACATTACAAAATGGCCTCCATATGTCCTCCTTCTCCACTTTATCCTGTGGTTCTGCATTAAATGTATCTATCTGGATCTCTGCCTTAGAAACACGAATGCATCTTTGTTCTTTTCTGTAGACATTTGCATCCTTATTCATATCGATATTTTGATGCATTTTCCCATTTTTCATACTGTGTAAAAGTAGTTGCAACCCAGACTGCATTGTGCTGACTACATTTTAAATCTGAATTTGAATCCGCTTTCTTCATTCACGTAATCAATAAGCATTTATTAAGTGCTTAATAAGTGCCAGGCATTGTGTTAAACACTGAAGATACAAAGAAAGGCAGAAGGTAGTCCCTGCTCTCAAGGAGCTTCCAGTCTAAAGGATAGATGGCACACAATTACATACAAACAAAATATAGACAGAATAAATTGGAGATCATTTCAGAGGGGAGTTATCAGGAAGGGTTTCTTGTGGAAGATAGGATTTTAGTTGAAAAGAAACAAGGAGATAGAGATGAGGAATAAGTGAATTCCAGGCATCGGGGACAGTTGATGTAAATTTCTAGACTATTTTTAATTTCAGATACAGAATGAGAGGAAGGTTTCATTGAAATTAAGTGTACCCAAACTCAGGTTGCATTGAGTTTAGTGTCAGTAGATAGTCTTTTTGTATAGAAAAGGAGCATGATGTATAATGCATTTAAAATTCTTGCCATCTGAGTGTGGATCACAACATAGCAGTTTTACTTTTTTGTTGTTGATTGCTTGAATTTTGTTTTCTTTCTCATTTTTCTTCCTTTTTGAGCAGATTTTCATTGTGCAGCCAAATAATTATATAACTATGTATGTCTATATTCTATTTACATATATTTTATGATGTTTATCATATATTGCATTATTTGCCATCCAGGGGAGGAGATGGGGAGAAGGGAGGGGTGTTACAAGGGTCAATATTGAAAAATTATCCTTGCATATGTTTTGAAAACAAAAAGTTTCAATAAAAAATTTCTTATCTGTCCAGGGAGTGGGGAGGAGAGAGATGGAGGGAGACAATTTGGAAATTAAAAAAAAAAGAATGTTAAAAATTGTCTTCACATGTAATTTGAAAAATTGAAATATTATTTTTAAATAAAAGGAATATGATTTAGAAGAAAGAATAAAACATTTGATTTCAAGAGACTGAGATTTCAATCTTGTCTCTGGCTTTTACAAGCTTACATTAGAGCTTCAGTTCCTTGAGAATAGAGATTATTTTGGACTTTTGTATCCTCAGTGCTTAGCAGAGCAACTGGTATATAGTGAACTCTTAACAAAATGCTTATTGATTGATTAGCTGTTGTGATAATGGATAAATAATTTCAGCTCTCTTGAGTCTGTTTCCTCATCTGTAAAATGGGACTGATGATACTTGCCCCCTGGGTTTGCTGTAGCAGTCAAATGAACTCATAAATGTTAAATATCCCAAAAGAGACATGTGCTCAGAATCAGAAGACGTTCAGATTGCCTGGGACAATGCCGCTTTTTGATGGCTCAGAAGATAGAGAGAGGGAGAGAATGTAAATTTGATGGATAGATGAACTTGGTCTGAGTAGGAAGTGAATGTCATCCATATTGAACAGAGTAAACTTTGATCCCAGTCCATTCAACAGCTTTCTAATTCCAGGGAAGAGAAAAGGGAGAGAGAGGGAAGACCCTTCACCAGGAACTCTGAATTTCTGAATGGGAATGTTAACTTTGCCATGGTCACTTGTGTGATTTTGAAGATTTCAATTAACCCCTCTAGTCCTTAGATTTCTTCCTTGTAGAATGAAGGATGTAGAATAAATAACTTCCAAAGTCCCTTTCAACCAAGGGTGTGCTAGTAAATGTTTAGCTCCCATATTGTGAGATAAATAAAACAAAACTTCCCTAGGTACATTTTAAAATTTAATCTGCATTATTAACACATTCTTAAATATAGACAATCAACAAAGCAAATAAATTTTAGCCTTGATTTTTAACATTTGTGACTTCTGAGATGTAAATGCTTACAAAGAAAATTTAATAAGTTCTTGGACTAAAAGCATCCATCCCAGCTTTGCCCCTCACCACCTGAATGATCTTTGATAAGTTCCTTTGGTCTCATTTTTCTTCATGGCTAAAATGAAGGAGTTGAATAATAGAAAAAGCACTGAATTCAAAATCAAAAAAGATCTGCGTTCTAATTTTACCTCAGCAACTAACCAGCTTTGAGTTAGTGGGCAAGAATTTTATTTTTCTGTGCCTTGATTTCCTCATCTGTAAAAAGACCTCTCAGGGCCCTCCTGGGCATGGCTGTGAGTCTATCACGCTGTGACCTCGATGATCTCAAGGGTCACTCACTTCACCTCAAAATTTCTGATCCAAGAACCTGATTGCTACTTTCTTTGTCAACTTGGGCTCTGAAGTGGGAATGAATGCTGTAACTTAATAGGGCTTCTGAAGGCAGAGCTTCCCTTGAGTGTTTCTCCCTGGAGGTCTCTGGGCATTTAGTGATTGAAACAAATAAGGATCGGTGAGCCCATCACATACTTCTATTGAGTCAACATCTTGAACTATTTTCATGTGTTGGAGGTCCCACAAAACGCAAAACATATTTCTCCATACTCTCTTTCTTTTAATTTTAAAACCCTTGTGCGTCCAGAGGGAAAATGGAATCCATATGTTTCTTATTTCTCTGCACTTAACTCATCAAAGTGTACTTTGGTAAGAGCTGTTTGATGTTTAGGAGGTTCTCTGACTCCATGAGCCTCTCTGATAAGTCTTCCTTGAGGATTTTTTTTCTTTAGAAGTAGGAGGTTATATTTGACTAAAATAAAATAAATGTGAATCCCATAAAGACTTGGGAACTGAGAGGCTGCGTCTTCGGTAAATTTAAAATTCACCAGATTCATTCATCAGTGCCTAGGTTGCGTGCTGGTTTTAGGAATCCAGTGGAATGAGAGATTAAAACACTGACATGATGGGTTCCCATTTGGTTCTGAATTGCAGAATCCAGAGCCATTCATTTTGTGCACAGCTCTGCTCTCAAATCCTTCACCATTGCTGTCCCAGAGGTAGCTTTCTTCCCTACAAAATGGAATAGCTAGCTCTTACAATCTTTCATAGCAGCTGACAAATAGTAGAGAGGAAAATCCCATTCTTTTTCTCTCTCCCTCTTTCATCCTCCCTCTCTCTCTCCCTTTCTTTCTCTGTCTGTGTCTCCATTTCTCTCTGTTTCTGTGTGTTTCTCCCTCTCTCTGTCTGTCTCTGTTTGTATCTTGTAGTTCTGCCTCTCTGTCTCTGTCTCTATCTCTGTCTCTCTCTATCTCTTTCTTTCTCTGTCTCTCTCTGTCTGTCTCTTTATCTCTTTCTTTCTCTGTCTCTGTCTCTCTCTGTCTCTGTCTGTCTCTCTCTCTTCTGTCTCTCTGTTTCTCTGTCTCTGTCTGTCTCTCTGTCTCTCTCTCTCTGTCTCTCTCTCTGCCTTTGCCTAGGGGCTTCCCTGGAATTCTTTCAAAAATTGGTTCATATCTTAAATTTTGTGGAAGACCTTTCCAGGTGTTCTGAAACATGTTGAATAGAGAGGCACGTCATTCCCTATTGCCCATTTCCACCTTTTTTTCTCATGCCTGCTCTTTGAGATTAATCTTCCATCAACTCTACATCTACCATTATGAGACCGGGAACTTCTCGGGGATAGGAGTTGTTCTTTGTTTTTCTCCGTATCCCCAGCCCTTAGAACACTGATGGGTACATAGTAAGTTCTTAATAATTGCATGTCAACTGACTGAGTGATTCAGGTTTGTGCTTCAGATCAAGAATTGATGTGAGTAGACAAGTGAGTTATGCAAGGACAAAGGTCTAGTATATAACAAAGCTTGGGCAGTAATGGTTGCAGTAGTTCTGATTCCAGGGAGAGGAAAAGAATGGATGGATTGGGACATTTTCAAGATCTGAAAGGAAATGGTGTATAATGGTAGAGTTCAAGGTTTTAGAAACATAGGATTAGAGCTACAGTACTTTTACGCCTACCTAATTCAGTTCCCTCCTTTTACAGGTGAGGAAATGGAACTCAGTAAGTTTGCGTGGCTTGGAATTATAGACAGAGAGAGGTCCAGGGGGAGAGAGGGAGATAGAGACAAAGAGATAGGTAGGGAGATAAGATGGATAAATGGAAATAGAAAGAGAGAAAGAAAAGTACACACACAGAGAGAAAAAAACTGAGAGACGAATAGAACTGAAAGAAGCAGAGAGAGAGAAATGAGAGAGAAAAGCAGGGTTAGAAATATTTAGATAAATATATATTATATATAGACATATATATATATAGATAGATATAATGAATGTGTATATATGTATATATACACACAGAGAGAGAGACAGAGTGAGACAGAGAGGAGAGAAACACAGAAAGAGAGAGACAGACACAGGGAGTAAGATAAAGGGACAGACATAGATGTATAAAGAAATTGAAGTATATTGAAAATGGAGAGAGAGAGACAGAGAGAGACAAAGAGAGATAAAGAGAGACAGAGAGACAGACAAAGGCAGAGTCAGAGAAAGAAACAAACAGGCACAGAGACAGGAGTCAGAAAGAGAAAAGAGAGAAGAGACAGAGACTGAGAAAGAAACAGAAAGGCACAGAGAAAGTGAGACACACAGATGTAGACAGACAGACAGAGAAAAATCAGCCAGAGAAAAGAGACAGAAAAAGACAGAGAGACACAGAGAAAACAGAGATATATTCAGAGAGACAGACAAACAGAAACAGGGAAACAGACAGAGAGACAGAAAGGAGAAAGAGGGGTAAAGAGGGAGAGGGAAAAATGGAGGGAGAGATGGACAAATAGACATAACATTTATTGTGTACCAGTCACTGAACTAAGCAAGACAGTCTACTCCCTCAAGCAATTACATTCTAATAAGAGATTGTGACATACCTAGGGGTGCTAGAAGGATGGGCATGGTGCCCCTAGCCTCTCTAATCCAAGCCCCTTATTTCACTGCCCAGGAAGTTGAAGGCCACAGAGCTTCACTGACTGAGTATCATGGAGCTAGGCCCAGAAGGAATCTCAGAGATCATCTAATATAATTCCCTCATTTCACAGATGAAGGAACTGAGGCTCAGCAAGACTGTGTAATTTACCCAAGATAAAAAGTGGCAGAGCCAGGAGCTGCACTCAAGTGCATTGACTCAAAATCCATGCCCCTTTCATTCTATCTCACTGGCTTTAACAGTTTTGATCTTGACCCCCATACAGTAGACTTCTGTCTAAGGGAGAAAATAGTATGGTATAGTGGCTAGAGCAATTATCCTGGAATTACAAGACTGGGCTTTGAATCTCAGATTTGCCACTTCCCTCCAAGAGTCTGCTTATGCCCAGTACTTTGCTTTAAAATAAATTCTTCAATTAAAAATATAAGTATGCAGCAAGGGTGGGAAAAAGTTGCTGCTTTTCTGTTTATCTTTTCAATTTGATTTTATTAATAAAGAGGCAGTTTTGAAAAGGAACAGAAGCATTAATTACTTTCATTGTCACCCAACTCTTTCATACTGAAATAAGGAAAAATAGGTGAGCATTTTAGTGGTTGATAAGGAATATGATCCTCTTCGCTGCCATTCTGAAATGACTACTTTTGAATCAAAAATCAGCCCCACCAAGTTTTGACCAATTTCAGGCATGCCAAGGAAAGCCATTTCCTAATTTCTGGGTATAAAATTGTAAGGTGAACACCCATGTCCTATGTAGTTAGTTTCAAAATGCTGTGAATCTAGGGAAATGATTTAAGTCAATTTAAATTAAGAGATGTCATGTAATAGATTCACTGAATAAAATACTTGAGTTCACTTGAAATGGGACTCTGGTTTAGGGCAGGGGTCAAACACTTATTATAGCAAATCAAATTAATGTAATTGAGAAATGCTTAACAAAATAAAAATACAATGGAACATAGGTAACATTAATGTGTGGCTTTCTAAGTCAATGCACAGCCCACAGTGATCTTTATATATGATCTGGGAGCCCAGTTTCTATTTGAAACATACAACAGTTGCATATGGGAAAGGGGAGTGAATCAAGAATGGAAAATCAGGAGATCTGAGTCCTAGATCATGATGATGAGTAACTGTGTCGCTTTTGTTAAGTCATTTTCTATGTATTCATTTTCTCATCTTTAAAATTAAGGACTAAGGGGCAGCTAGGTGGTGCAGTGGATAGAGCACCAGCCCTGAAGTCAAGAGGACCTGAGTTCAAATCTGGTCTCAGACATTTAATATTCCCTACCTGTGTGACCCTGGGCAAGTCACTTAACCTCAGGTGCCTCAGGAAAAAGCAAAATTAAATTAAATTAAATGCTAGATATCATTCAGATATCAATTACCTCTAAAATTCTGTGATTGCATAAGTCATTTTAATTGAAGAATGCTATATGTGAGATATAAAATTTTTTTGTTGGTATGGAGGGCATTGTAAAATGAAAAAAGTAAGAGGATATCTTGAGTCTACAGATTTTCAGAATTACTACATTCAGCCAGTAGCCTGGGGTATGTGTATGTGGTGAGGGAGGAGAGCAAGCAAAAGAGGAGAAAAAAGGGAGAAGGAAAAGAAAAAGGAGCTAAAAAGATTAAGGAAGAAAAAAGTACCCACATCAAAGTATGATGAGAAAGCCCATAGAGTTTGAAGCAAAGCCCTCAAGATAACAAGAGTAATTAAAATGGGCACATTGCCTAAATCAAGCACAAAGAAGAAATGAACTGAGGGATGTGGACAATAAGCCTGGCCAAAAAAAATTATTTATATGTGTGTGTATACATATATATGTATGTGCGTGTGTATATATATAAACTATATCTATATCTCTATACATACATACACATACATGTACAAAGATATGCATTTATATTATATTTATATTATTATTATATTAATGTGTTGTATACATGTGTGCATGTGTGCATATGTGTATTACATATGCATGTATATATCCCACTATAAGTGGATTTTTGTTCAGGTATGATTTAGTCCAAATGTCCTTTGAGGTCCCTTCCAGAAATTTGGTATTCTGTGGGTAATCTCTCAGTAAGCTTTCTACCAATCTGAAACTCTTGTGCAGTGACCAATAACATTTATGCAAGGCAACCCCTGAAATCTTTTGAGAAGGGAGACTGGGACCAAATGGCACATTCTTTAGCCCTATGAATAAATCTTATGTCTTAAATCACAGAGTTGAAAGGGATTTGGGTGAGCATCTAATTGAACCCATATCCATGAAGTGCCCAGGGTCACACAAGTAAAGTGGCTAACCTAAGGAGGAATTTAGTGTTATTATGTTTCCCTGATTCTTAAGCCCAGTGCCTCCATTATGGATACAACAAACTGCCATTTGTCCTTGCCAACTAAGGACATATTTCCCCCAAACCCCACTACCATTCCCTTCACTACCAAAAAAGTACAAATTCTGAAATCCCGAGTGTCTTTACCCCTCCCCTGATTTAAACCTTGGTCCTTTGGGACCCATCATCATTCTGAGAACCATGAGCTTCAAGCAGCTTTATTACTAAATAAAAATGCAAATAAAGGAGAACCCATCCCCTTCTCGACCCTTCCAGCAATCCTGCTCTGAATGGCCTCTGAGTTTCGTTTTTACTGAGGGCTGTAAAAGAACTGGATCCTCTTTAAAACCTACAACTCTCTTTGTCAGGACAGGGATTGAGCTGAAGATGCTGCCACAATTGATTGTGTATGAAGGAACCCTCCCTGGGAAGGCCAGGATTTATATGAGCCAGCTTGTCACACAGTGAAAAGAAGGTTCACTTATTCATTTTGATCAAATGTTAGGTTTGAAAGCCACCCACTGCTGTAAACTCAGCTGGAGCAGGGGGGGCTGAGATGAAACACATTGCGTGCCTTGTTGCTGAAATCGTGGGCTTTTTTTAAGCCCCTGTGAAAGTGAATCCCATTGCTGGGCTCACAGAGGGAAGATGTGTGTGAAGGGGAGGAACAAGGTGGATTGAGCTAAGTTCTCTTCAGCTCCAATTTACAGGGCAGAAAATGGGAGAGTTCAAACAGAGGGAGTCTTTATTCCTTTTCATCAACACAATTTTATCCCTAATCGACAAAGTACGTTTTTCTTTTTCTCTGAATCCTTCCTCTTAAGCATCCTCTGGATGAAAAGAACTCTTCAGAACAGTATGGACAAAGCATTTTCAACACCTTTTGCTTTTAAAAGTTTTGCAACCCAGACCTTTTTTTCCTTAAACATTTCTTCTTCTTCTAAAAAAATAATAAAAAATAGGTAATATGAAACCCCCAAACCTGTTATGAACCTCACAGAGAGTAGGATGACAAGTGTTGCAGTATTTCAGTTTCGTGCCTTTGGGTGGCTTTACTTTTAGAGTTCAGATGAGTGATTTGGGGAAAGATCTGAGCAGAGAAGGAACAATTCTTTCTGAATGGATGAGGACATGAGAACAAATAGGTATGTGGTCTAAGAATATTACTGAGCTCCTAAGGAAATAGAGTAGCAAGAGAGGAAGACCACAGTCTGTGAAGTTCTTTCAAAACTCTTCTCTCAAAAACTCATCTCTGACCCTCCTTGGGAAAATCATTCAAATGCTGTGGGCCTCAGTTTCCACATTTGTAAAACACTGAGGTTGGGCTAAATGACGTTTAAAGTCCTTTAAGGTCTAGATCTGTGTCCTTGTGACCTCAGCAAATAATGTTAGGCTTTTCTCATCTTGACTTCCTCTTGGAGAGCCCATCAACAAAAAGTAAATGAGCACCATGTCTCAAATCACATGATTTTTGCTTTTGAGGGAACATCAGTGGCTACCTAGTCAAACACATATCGATAGCTGAACCCCCACGACAACATCCCCAACAAATGGTCATTCACTTTTGGTTTGAAGAAGTAGGCAGGTGGCACTGTAGAGACATAGAACACTGATAGAATCCAACAACTAGATTTTAAGTAGATTTGCAATGGCGGAGAAGTTGAACACATTTTCCATCTATTTCATCATATTTGAAAGTTAGAAACTACTAATAAATTTGGGGCATTTATTTGGTACTATGGATAGAATGCTAGACCTGGAATCAGAAAGACTCATCTTCATGAGTTCAAATCTAGCATCAGACACTTAGGGCAAGTCACTTACCCCTATTTACCTCAAATCTGTATCTGTAAATGAATTCTTTGCAAGAAAATTTCAAATGGAGTCAGAAAAAGTCTGAAACAAATGATCAACAGCACCAAGAAACTGTGCTGTGACAGCAAAAAGACTCTCAGGTTTGATGGAATATATACTCATAGGATATTCATAGATTTTGAGCTAGAAGAGTATCTTTCTACAGATAGGGAAACTGAGGCTCAAAGAATTCAAATAATTTGCCCAAGATCACATATCTGAGGAAGGATTTGATTTTAAATCTCCCAATGACAATAAGCAGACTTCTTTCTACCTTGCCACACCGTTGACAGATCTTTTCCAAAAGTTATTGCTTTTTAATTTTAAAAATTATTGTTTTTACAATTCCTGGATTTATCAATGTTTTTAAAATGTTTAAGCATAGTCATCTCTCTTGGCTCATTTGATCTGTTGTAATATTCATCTGAGGTATATTGATGCAATTTAGAGTAATATTTTCTTGGCATATTTGAGGCAAAGTTAGATCCAAGAAACTTAAACATCAGGTCTAACACTGAAGCCAGTACAAAGACTGGTCAGCAGGATAATGGGGCCCAGAGTCATTGAAGTCATCTTCATATTTCCCTTCTGGGATTATTAAGTATGATTTTGTAAGACAGATTAGGATACAACTCTTGCAATGTGACTAAATGTACAAGGAGGTATAAGTGATAGAGTATTGGACCTCAAGTTAGGAAAACCTAACATCAAATCCTTTCTCCATCATTTACTATCTATATGACCAAGGGGAAGTCATTTAGACTCTCTCAATCTCAGGATGATTTTCTGTAAAATGGAATAAAGCCTATATTATGGGATCATTGTGAGGATCCAATGAGATAACATATATTACTTTTCCCTGGCATTTAAAGCTGTTCATAACTTGTCCTTTTCCAGTCTTCTTGCACTTGATTCTGCTATCTACCCTCTATTAATTATCTCCAGTTTATCTTGTCTATTTATTATTTGCTTATAGTTTTCTGCTGCATTCTCCATTAGAAATGGATGTTCTTAGAGAATAGACACTGCTTTTTGTCTTGTCTTGTCTTAGTATTCTCAGAACTTAGCACAGTGCCTGGTACATACTTAATAAAGGCTTATTTAGATGAGCAGGCTGATTTCAGAAAAGTGGAAAGACTTACATGAACTGATGCTGAGTGAAGTGAATAGAACTAGAACACTGTTTATAGCAACAACAAGATTATGTGATGGGCAAATGTGATGGACTTGGCTCTTTTCAACAATGAAGTAGTTCAAGGCAATTCCAATGAACTTGTGATGGAAAGAACCATCGGCATTCCAGTGAACTATAGAGACTAAGTGTGCAATAATGCATAGTGACTTCACCTTTTTTATTGTTGTTTGCTTGGGTTTTTTTCATTTTTTTGTTTTTATCCTTTTGATCTGATTTTTGCTTGTGCAGCATGACATTTGGAAATATATTTAGAATTGCACGTATTTAATCTCTACTGAATTGCTTGCTATATATGGAAGGGAAGTAGAGGAATAGAAGAAGAAAAATTTGGAAAACAAATTATTAAAAATAAATAAATCATTATTTACTGACTCAGAATTCTTAAACCTAATTTAAATCTTCCTCTCAGCACTAGTAATGCTTTGTTGTTGTGTTAGTCATATCCAACTTTGATTTTAGACTGGAAATATGATTTCATTTGGTATAGAGATTTGATGCTTAAGGATCCTTAGATTTCTAATTATGTGAAAAATACTCTAAATCACTATTGGAAAGAAAATGCAAATTAAGGTACCTCTGAGGTACAACTTTACACCTCTCAGATTGGCTAAAATGATAAGAAAAGCTAATGATAAATGTTGGAGGGGATATGGAAAAACTGGGAAACTAATACATTGTTGGTGGAGTTGTGAACTGATCAAACCATTCTGGAGAGCAATAGGGAACTATGCCCAAAGGGTTATCAAACTGTGCATACCCTTTGACCCATCAGTGTCTCTACTGGGCTTGTATCCTAAAGAGATCATAAAAAAGGGAAAAGGACCCTTGTGTGCAAAAATGTTTGTAACAGCTCTTTTTGTAGTGACAAGGAACTGGAAACTGAGTGGATGAATGAGTTGGAGAATGGCTGAATAAGTTATGGTCTATGAAAATTATGAAATATTATTGTTCTATAAGAAACACTCAACAAGATGATTTCAGAAAGACATGTTTTGATGCTAAATGAATTGAATAGAACCAAGAGAACATGGTGCACAGCAACAACATTATATGATGATCAATTCTGATGGCTATGTCTCTTTTCAACAATGAGATGATTCAGGCCAGTTCAATGGTCTTGTGATGAAGAGAGTCATCTGTACCCAAAGAGAGAACAGTGGGTATTAAATGTCGATCACAATATAGCATTTTCATTTTGTTGTTGTTGTTGTTTTCTTGCATTTTGTTTTCTTTCTTATTTTTTTTGTTTTTGGTCTGATTTTTCTTGAGCAGCATAATTGTGGAAAGATGCCTAGAAGAATTGCACATGTTTAACATATATTGGATTGCTTGCTGTCTAGGGGAGGGGATGGGGAAAGGGAAGGAGAAAAATTTGGAACCCAATGTTTTGCAAGGGTGAATGTTAGAAACTATATATGCATGTGTTCTGAAAATAAAAGCTTTAACAAAAAATAAGTTTCAAAAATTAAATAAATATTAATGATAATAATTGAAAAAAGGAACTTTAAGATCCATCTATATGAACTCATAGATAAAGAAATTGAGATCTAGAGTAGATTAATGAACTATCCAAAGTCATTCAGGAGATAAGTAGCAATACTGAAGTTCAAACAAGCTTCTTAGGATTGAAATCTGAAGATACAATAAAACGCAGAGGTCATCTAGTCTCATTTTCTTGTTGTTTAGTCAATTATTTGTGTTTGACTCTTCATGACCTATTTGGGGTTTTCTTTGGCAAAGACACTGAAGTAGATTCATTGTTTTCTTCTCCAGCTCATTTTTACAGATGAGGAAATTGAGGCAAGCAAGGTTAAGTGACTTGCCTAGGGTCACACAGGTAGTAAGTGACTGAGACTGGATTTGAACTTAGAAAGATGAGTCTTCCAGACTCCAAACACATAATTCTATCCACTGTGATATCTAGTTGTCCAAGTAGATGCTTAATAAATACCTATTGACTAAGGGACTGACTATATTACTACTATATTAGTTTACTTACTATTCCCTATACAAGACCCTGCATCTTCCAACTCATTTGTACCTTCACACTCTCCTGTCTCCATTCCTGGAAATCTCTCCTCTTCCTTACCTCTTTTTGCTTTTCTGCTTCTTCAAATGTCAGCCTAAATACCATCTTCTGCAGGAGGCTTTTCCCAGTTCCCCCAGTTGCTAATAATGACATCTGCCTCCCCAGACCCTCTACTCTCTTCCCTCTGAGATGACCCTCCACATACTCTGTATGTTAATGTAAATATATCATTATTTGCACATTGGCTTCCCCATTAGGATGTGAGTTTCTTGAGGGTAGGGATTATTTTTCCCTTTCATTGTATCCTTAACACTTTGTATAATGTGTGACACATAATAAATACTTAATAAATCCCTGTTGGCTAACTGATTCCTATGTAACTATCAGCTATTATTGTTATATCAGGGCTTTGGCTATAGTTTGTACCTGTGCCTTTAAAAATCAACTCATTTTATTCTCCAGGCATTCTCACAAAAAAATTTCTTCGAACAATCAGTACATATTTATTGCATTTTTTTATTTCCATGGCTTTATCAGGGGAAAAAAAAGTTGGGGGTTGTCATTTGTCATGGCTGCAGGGCTTCTTGTGCAGGAGATAAAATGAATGTGTAAATTATAGAATGATGGCTTAGGCTCCAAAGTATCTTTATTGTGAAATAATACACTCTAAACATTAGTGCATATTTTAATGCATCAGTTAAGCTGCTATATATATACTGAGGTTTTTTTTTATTGTTTGATGTGTAAATGTCTTAAAAGGCTTCATTTGATAGGATTTGTTCTCTGCAGTCCTTCCTCCCCCCAGAAGGATTTGCTCTCTGCAGCCTCCCTCCCCCCCCGGATTTCATTTTCTAAAGCTTTCCAGTCGTACATTGCACCATCTCCTCATCCTCCATTTATATCTCCATGACCCAGCCTAGAAACGAATTTCAAAGACTGATTGATGGCTGCAATGAATGATCTCACCATCCAAACATTCTGCCCTTCCTCCCCCAAATATATGCTTTACCATTAGCTTCTTTAAATTCAATTCAATTCTTCTAATCCATTACCTTCCATCAAGGCACTATTCAAATGTCATTTATCCTAGGAGATCAATCTCTCCAGTTTCTAATACCTTCCCCTCTTGAGATTACTTCCTATCTGTACCCCACACCATTAGAATGTAAACTCCTTGAGGGTAGAGACTTTAAACATTTTCTTTGTATTTTCAGGGTTTAGTCCAGTGCCTGTCAGGTAGTATTTTGTAAATTATTGTTGATTGGATGGGCAAGTCACTGAAACTCAGTTTCCTTATCTGTAATTTAGAAATAAAAAAGCTTCTACCCAGTAGTGTGTTCTTCTGAGGATCAAATGAGATACTGTATATAGAGAGTTTCACAAACTTTAAAAGATAATTTAAGTTTGAATGCTCTTCGTTGCTAATTATTTAGGTTTATTAGTCATTGGGAGTTTGAGTGGATTCAACTAGGCTTAGATGGGTTCATCTAAGGGATCTCTGGATCATTCTTCAAAAGGTATGATAAAGGGTGGACTCTACTTCTCTCTGATCCCAATACTGTATTAAGGACCCTGGGTCCCATTATCAGTATCTTGAATAATTATTTTCTAAAGAACAAAACAATTTCAAATATTAGGTATATATTAAAATAATCAAGTAACTCAGATGAAGTAATTAAAATGCACAGCCCAATGACTAGCAACCTTTACTCTTTGACATTTTGTCTTTGTTTGGGTCCACAGTTCTCTCTAACATAGTTCTTGCCACATAATAAGTGCTTAATAAATGCTTGTCAACTGACTGACTGATTAATCTTAAGTACAGGAAAATTGCCCTGTTATGTGAGCACTGGCTCAGAATCTGTCAGTTTAGAAGTCCTCATTTTTCCCAGGTCTGTCAGGGCTTGAGTCACATGGTTGAACTGCATCAAGTCAGTTTTCTTCACATCTGTTCTGACAATTCTCCCCCATTAAGGTTCGTGGGAGGAGTGATCTCTAATCTGAAAGTTTCTCTGATTTCTTACTCCTCAAATTACATTGTAGTTTTATGCATAGTCATTTTTATGCATTGTAGTTTATATATGCTATATATGTATTTAAAATGTTATATTGATATATTTTTATTTTATCTGCATTTCCTAATATACCTCACTCCTACACCTCTCAGAGAACTATCCCTTAAAATGGAATAATAAAGGAAAAACACAGTAAAGCAACTAATAAACAAATCACCCAAGGTTGATATATGTGTAATGTCCCATATCCATATTCCTCCATCTCCTGAAAGGAAGGGAGGATATCATGTTTTTCTATTTTTTATTTGGAGATAAATATAGTCATTATAATTTCACACTATTTGGTTTTATAGCATTTTGATCTTTGCATTGGAAGCCATGATACTTTCTCTCCTGTCTGCTTGGAATGTTCTACTTGCTCACCTATACAATAATGGACCCCTATCCCTCTTGGCCACCACTGACTTTTTTCAAGACTCAAGTCTGACTTTCTTCAGGAGGATGTTCTGACTTGGATTGTCTTTTTTTGCATTCTGAATACACTTTGTACGTACATAGTTTTGTATATGCTATCATCAGATTAGGTAGAGTTACCCAACTGTAGGCAGAAACTTTGTAATGACCTTTCTTTGTATCCTCAGCCCCCAGACCTTCTCCCTGACACACAGTAGGTGCTTAATAAATGCTTGTTGCCTGAATGACTATATGATGTCTTCCTGAATCTGTTGATTTCACTTTGCATCAGTACATTGAAAACATCCCATGCTTCCGGGTAGTCTTCATTTTCATAGTGTCTACTGCCACACTGTGTCAGAGCAGAAACATGAACCCATGATCTCCTGATTCTGAGGTCATATACTTTCCAGTTAGAATGCTTCTGAAAAGAACAAAAACACAGAACCGAAACTAGGACAGGGTGAAAAGACTTTTGTTCCAGGGGGACCAAAATTTAAAAGATGATAACTGAATTTGCATTCTTTTATCATTTGGAAACAAGTAATTTTAGTGCCTCATTAGCAAGGATTCAGAAATTGCCTAATGAGAGCCTCCCCAGTTCTAGGGGGAGTCTTTCAGTCATTCCTCTCTAGGGTAGTATCCCAGGATTCCACCTTCCCCTCTCTTCCATCATGGGAAACTTAACATCCCAAGTTCTGTGATCTCTTCCCTAATATCTCTCTTCTATCTTGCCCCTCACCCTGGCATTTATACTTGCCTTAGGCTATACAAGAAGAAAAGAATTTTATCCTTTAATAGCCTTAATGTTTGCAAAGCATTTTATTATTATCACATTTTATTCATACAATAACCATGGGAGAGAGATGTAATTATTATTTTCCAGATAAGGAAACTGAGGCAGAAAGTATACAAATGCCATATGCCCTTAGAAAGTGTCCAATGCTGAATTTGAACTCGTCATCCTTACTCTCATGAGGCCCAGTGCTCTATCCTATCTCCAGTCCTTTAATATATGGAGGATCTGATGAAGAACCAGAAAAACAATTACAGCTTATGATTTATACAGTTTCTGAGTTCTATGTTAGCATCCTCCAAGCAACCACTATCACCATCATCATCCTTATCATCCATATCTTTAAGGTGGGTAGAACACAGTATAACTGATCATAGAACTTCATTTTAAAAATAATATTTTGTTTTTCTCCAACTACTTGTTAAAAAATTAAAAATTATTTTTAAAGTTTTGAATTCTATTCTTCTTTCTCTCTCTCTCTCTCTCTCTCTCTCTCTCTCTCTCTCTCTCTCTCTCTCTCTCTCTCTCTCTCTCTCCCCTCCTCTCTCTCCCTGCCCTTCTTTTCTCTTTTCTTTTCCCAGAAACATTAAACAATGGAATAATAATTTAGAGCTAAAATGTCTCCCATTGTTCAGCTAGCCCCAATACTGCATGTTAAAGAGAATTCCATAGAGGTTAATTATTTTTTACTAGATCACACAGCCACATAGGGAAGCCATGTTTGAACTCAAGATCTTCTACTTCTAAATACATTGTTCTTTCTACCATATCACAGAGCTGTCTTCTGTTTCATGCTCCCTTAGAGAAAGACAAAAAAAAAATGGAAGAGGACTTTACAGCTGCTTAATCATCAGGAAACTATAATCATTAAGAGAACTTGAGATCATTACTTAAGGAAGTCCTTTGTGTAGCAAGTGAGCCAAAGACATACTATTGTAGCAGTTTTTCATTATTTCCTGGGCTCCATGCAACAGGGTGTATTGAAAAAACCATTTCTCTTCTTCGAATTTATGATAATCACAGCAGCTGAGGTTGGAAACCTCTGGTACAAGTATACTTGGAGATGTCTTCAGAGAATAATGGATTTCCCCCATTATCTCTTAATGAAAACATTTAAAGTTTTTATTGTTATTGTTGTTGTTAACCTCTCCTTTTCTCTTCCTCCTCCCCTCACTTACCTCATGTTCTTCCTTTCTTCTCTCCATTTTTTTTTCTTTCCTTTCTTCTTCTCTTAGTCTTTAACTGTTTCCTTAGTAAGAAAAGGATAGTAATAATCATACCTGCTTCAAAAAGTTGTTCTGAGGATCAATTGAGATAAGATGTATAAAGAATTAGTATGTTGTACATTTTAGATGCTTAATAAATACTTCTTGTTTCTTTTATGCTTTTTTCTTCCTTCTTTTCCTTTCCTTCTCAGTTTTTTTCTTGCTCCTCCATTTCTTTTCTTTTTCCTCCCTCATTCCCTCTCTCCTGTTTTCCTCCTTTCCTTCTCTCTCCCTCTTCCTCTTTTTCTTTCTTTCCTCCCTCTCTTCTTTCCTTCCTCCCTTTCTCCTTTCTTTCTTCCCTTTCTCTCTTCTTTCTTTCCTTCCTTCCTTCTTTCCTCTCTCCCTTCCTTTCTCCCTTCCTCCTTTCCTCCTTTCTTTCCTTTCTCTCTTCTTCCCTTCCTTCCGTTTTCCTCCCTCCTTCCCTCCTTCTCTCCCTTCCTTCTTTACTTCTTACCTTCTTTCCTTAATTATTTCTTCCCTTCCTTCCTTCCTTCCTTCCTTCCTTCCTTCCTTCCTTCCTTCCTTGCTTCCTTCCTTCCTTCCTTCCTTCCTTCCTTCCTTCCTTCCTTCCTTCCTTCCTTCCTTCTTTCCTTCCTTCCTTCCTCCCTTCCTTCCTCCCTCCCTTCCTTCTTTCCCTTCCTTTCTTTTTTCTCCCTTCCCTCCTTCTTTCCCTTCTTCCTTCCTTTCTTCTTTCCTTCTTTAATTCTTCCTCATTATCTTCTCTTCTTTTTAAAAAGATATTCACTATAAAGGAGCAATGATTCAATAAGAAAGGAAGTCAGCAAGTAATGGGAAAATTTTGATTTTTCTTAAAGACTATTTACCTATAATAAAGAGATTGCCATAGGCTCATGGTTTTTCTATATTTAATTTTCCTCTTCATTTCTTTTGGAAAATTTTTATTAATTTTATTCTGAACTTAAGTAATAAAACAAGCACTTCCATAACATAATTGAATAGTAAAAGATAATTGTACCTGAAATTACAAATCTATCATGTACAACTAGCTATTCCTTTTAATATGGAATTATCATATAATTTTCTTTTTTCCTTTTTTTCTTTCCTCCTTCCCCTCACTATAGAGATGGTTACCATTAGACACAAATACGTGTATGTATGCAAAAATATTCTATACATACTTCTATTTATCAGCTTTCCTTCTAAACTTAGAAAGCATTCTTCCTTTATATATCTTTGCAGCTAATTTGGGTACTTATGATAGTCAAAGTGACTTAATCACTCAAAGTTGTTCTTAAAACAATATTGCTGTTATTGTATACAACATGCTCTTGGTTCTCATTTTGTTTGTTATTTTGTACGTCTATCCATGTTTTTTCTAAGATTATCAAGCTCATCATTTCTTTATATAATATTGTATTTCCCCCAAATACATGAAAAGAAAATTTATAGCATTAATTTTTACAAGATTTTGAGTTGCAGAGTTTTCTCCCTCTCTCCTCCCCTCTTCCAAATGTGGTAGTTAGTTTAGTCTAGTGTATACATGTGCTATCATGTAAAACATGATACTATTCACAGGTATAAAAGAAAAAAAATCAAAAGAAAAAAACACGAGAATTAAGTGAAAATATATGATCCAATCTGCATTCTAAATCCATCAGTTCTAAATCAGATTATAGATAGAATTTTTCTTTGTAAGTCATTTGTACTTGTCTTGCATCATTGTGCTGCTGAGAATTGAGTCAATTACAGTTGATCATTACACATTGTTGTGGATACTGTGTACGATTTTCTTGCTCCTGATTATTTTGTTCTGCATCAGTTTGTACAGGTTTTTCCAGGTTTTCTGAAATCTAGCAGTTCATCATTTCTTATTGTTCAAGAGTATTCCATTATATTCATATACCACAGCTTATTCAGCCACTCCCCAAATAATATTCTTTGCCACCACAAAGAGAACTGCTGTAAACATTTTAGAACATATAGATTCTTTTCGTTTTTCCTTAATCATCCTGGGAAATAGACCTAGTAGTGGAATTATTAGTATACATATTTTAAAAACTCTTTGGGCATAATTCCAGATTATTCTCCAAAACTACAACATTTAATGATTTGGATAGATAAGTACAATAGGACTCTGACCCAATAAATAGATAAGTACAAGAGGACTCTGAACCCCCCCAAAAAGGTCTTCATGTTTACCTTTTTAATTTTTTTAATATATAGAGCATTTTGAAAATCTGCTGAAATTTACCTTAGTTGTTTTCTCTGCTTTTAAAAGAATAGCTTCTTATTTTCATTTTATTTCTGTGACCTTATAAGGGAAATAAAATGGATTTACTTATCAGATGATAAGTAAGCAACCACAGGTGAATTGTTCCATTTTGACCCTCAGAATTGGAACTATTCTTGTTTAAAATTTTGGCTCAAAATTGCGTAGCAAATTTTGAAAAACTAAAGTCATGTCAAAATCATAGAATCTAAATAAAAGCTTCCCATCTCAGACTTAAATCATTTTATCTAACTTGTTCATCACTCCTAACAAGTAGCCACCCCAGGCTTTATCCTCAGCACTTAAGATAGTGCCTAGAACTTTATTGATTGATATTAATCGATTGACTGATTATCCAACCCAATTCCTTTGTTTTTCAGCTAAATTTTAATAAGTACCTAGATAATAACTTATTGAGGATTTCATTTTGAATTTGGACAGGAATTGAAATTTCATTGCTATTGATTGAGATTTAGTGCTTAAAGAATCTGAGATCCATCTATCTGAACTTCTCAATGAAATTGTAGTCTAGAGAAGCTAAATGACTTGTCCAAAGACATTTAGAGGCTAAATGGGATTCTAACAAGCAGCTTAAGGTTATAAATATGAAAATAAAGTGGAACTCGGAGACCAGCTAGTCCTTCATTTTGTTGTTATTGCTTAGTTGAACTTTTGACAGAGATACAGGAGTGGATGGCCATTTCTTTCTCCAACTCATTTTACAGATAGGAAACTGAGGCAAATAAGGATAAGTGACTTGTTTCCATTTTACAGATGAAGCCCAAATAATTTAAGCAATTTGCCTCAGCTCACACAGGTATTAAGTATAACAGACTAGATGAAATCCTTTGACTCTCCAGCAATGACTTCATTTAGGGATCAGAGGACTTTATCTGGGTACTGATGGATAGTTCCTTAGTCTTTGAGATGGTTGCCTGAATGATTTATTTAATTAATAAACTCATACTTATAGAAAATTCAGAAACAGGGCTAATATGGTAGAAAAGAATGAACTGAATAATGACTATGAAACCTAGGATTTTAATTTTAAAATTGTTAACTAAACCTGTTTTAGAAGTCCTCTTAGATGTACAGGAGGAAAATGGATTTGGAAAAAAAAATTCCCACCATAACTAGAACTAATCATTTATTTCTTCATTGCCCAGTGATGAGATCAAAACTTAATAGAACAAACATTAAAATGCCACTCACAATTTTCTACAGGAGAGCACAATTTCAGAGATGCCCTCATCAGAGGACTAATGGCTGCTATTAGGGTTTTTCACTTGCTAAGTAATCAGCTTAGGGTAGAGAGTTGTCATAGTAATGCTTTTCCATCAGGGTCCTTAACTAATAGCCAATGGACCAATTCATGAGGCGTAAAGTCTTTTTAAATTCACCTATCTCCAGAGCAATAGTAAGGTCAAGAGATTTTAGCGAACTACATTTGCCAAGTTTGGTTGTTTATTTGGGCCAAGCAGATAATGTCTGCGTAGGTTATGAACCATCATTTTCAGAAAAGTGAAAAATTAGATTGTAGGGTGAAGAGCAGATGATGAGTCTTTACTGGCCTTAAATACTAAATTAGTATTATTCCCTTGGTGATTTCTATCCTGACTAATCTGCACAATGCCTCAGTTTCTCTATTTTATTTTGAAAGTATCACTCAAATCAAAAATTTGATTTTTGCTGCTGCTATTGCCTGCTAATACCATCACCGGTATACCTGAAATTCTCTTGTTGTTTCAGGGCTTAGCATAGTGCCTAGAATATTATAAGCATTTAGTAAATGTTTATTGAGTTATTATTGGAGTTTTGTTGCCAACTACATTATGAATTCTTTCACTTTGAATGATAGGGTGGGGTAAGTTCAGAGATGACATACATAATCCTCAGTCTGCTTTTTGAGATCTTGCACCATTCTATTTCAGTTTATCTTCCCAGCTTTTTTTAGTATTATTTTCATCCTTCATGCACAATTCACCATAGTGAAACTGACCCAGTCACATTTTTATGAACTGGTCTTTTCATCTCCTGACACAATGTATATTCCCTTAGAATTATTTGTATTTCTTTGTAGCATACTTTATTTCCTTATTCATTACCTTAGCGTATTACCAGAGAATAAGAAAGGGAAAGGCATCTTTTTTATTCAGATTTTCAACACATATGTTTTCTTCCAAGAACAACTACTTATTTTGTCAGTCAGTTTTCCAGAAAGTCCATTGGAGTCACCTACCTGAGATAATAGAGGATTGGAAAACATCTATGATGATGTTACAATTGTATTGTTACTCTTGATTTTAATAACATCCTGGCCAGTGCTGCTAGGTAGTACAGTGGATAGAGCACCATCCCTGAAATCAGGAGGACCTGAGTTCAAATATGACCTCAGACACTTAACACTTCCTACCTGTGTGACCCTGGTCAAGTCACTTAACCCCAAATGCCTCAGCAAAAAGAGAAAAAAAAAGATATTTACTAGCTGGGTAAATCAAAGCTTCTTAAACTGTAAATCTCCCCTGCATATGTTGTCTTATAACTGAATATGGGGGCTATAAAATTATAATTTATTATCAATAAATGTTTGATTTGTTTACCTATTTGTATATCTCTATAATACTTTGCCATTACTATCTTAATTAATCTTCATAATAACCCTGGAAGATAGTTGCTATCCCATTTTATAAAAAAGAGAAGCTATTTACCCCAGCACTTCTTAAAATTTTTCCACTTGTGATCCCTTTTTTCCTGAGAAATTTTTCTGCGACCCTAGGCATATAGGTACTATATAAATGCTTATTCCCTCCTCCAGTCCCAACCATCATGTTTATATATCTTTGTGAATGTTGTATCCCTCCACCCCAATGGAGGAGAAACATCTTGTGGACAGGGGTCATTTCATTTTTTTTTTTACTTTATATCACTATGACAAACAATACATTATTCATTTTGCTTTGGGACCAGAAATGGAATTTAATTATTATAGGTACTCTTGATGAGAAAATTCCCTTTGTCATTACAAACCAGACCCCTGCCATGAAATTTATAGTTTTCAAGATTTATTTGAGGCATTGAGAAGTTAAGGCGTTTGTCCTGAGTCACATGATTAGAGCTGAACTTAAATTCAGTTATTACTGATCCTGAAAACAGCTATTTTCCACTTTGCTTCTGGTGCTTTGTTTAGAGTAGACAGTTAATAATTTTTGAGTTCTGCTGAACTGAAATGAATGGGGGGGGACCAGCAGGATGGGAGCAAAGTTGATCATTCATTTGCATCTCTTTCAATAGCAGCAGAGAAGATTGTCTATTGCTGAAATGTTTATTTGATATTTGTTAAGCTCATGATAAAAAAGAATAAAAAAATAATTATTAAACTTCAGGAAATAATAAAAATACTGGTCCTGGGGCTGCCTTTGGCTCTAGTAAAAATTATACAGGCAAAGGAATGAAAGATCTGGGAATTATGTCCATCTAATCAATACATCTTAGATATAGATAATATGTTTGAAAAACCTTAAAATATATTTATTTTCAACTGAAAATACTGGCATTGAAGGAGGGAGAGATATAATGCTAATGTCAAATATGTGACATACATCCCTTCAAAAAACAAAATCCAAAAAAAAAGAAAGAAACCCCATCTTTCAAAGGACATCACTCCCCAAATCCAAGAGAGTCTCACCAGGTAAATTAGAAATAGTTTAGCTGATTTACTTGTGAAGAAATAGTCTAAAGAATTTTCTTTTTTTCTTTCAGTTTCTGACTATGTAGAGTGAGAAGAATAGAAGGAGGAAGGATATTTTTTCCTTTTTTTCTGTTTCCAGGGAGTGATTTTTGGAGCTTCCAGTCTAGGGCAACTCAGCTTTTAGTACCACATCTAATAGTGGTAAATACTTAAGGACTCCAGAGGAGATGTGAGTTAAGTGCTGTTTTAGTGGGATACTTAGGTAGGTTTTAACAGGAGACAAAACACACACACACACACACACACACACACACACACACTCTTAAAGCTTAAAGAGAGAACTCATCTACAGATTGAATGATATCAGCAGGGAGTCTGAGTGTTAAAGCTACCCACTTCTCCAAAGTTTTCTTGCTTTAATCAGAATTGGCAAATAATGCAAGGTAAACTATGGACATGAATGTATCACAGATACAGTCAAATCGTAGGCTCCATCATGATGCATTTTCTGAATCCCTGTGAGATTTCAATATCTCATTTTCTTGTTTATGGCCCGTACTTTGTGTAACACACAGTGACCTTAGTAAATCAATTAACATCTACAAATAGCAAAATAACAGAAATACCAGATGATTAAAAACATTGTCAGAAAGGCTAATGGTGATGTCCGAATCTGACCAAACAGTATTGATGTTATCTAGAGAGTTATCCTCTCCAATTGATTTTTGCCTTTTTTTCCCCAGACTCATCTTACTTTGTACATCTGACCAGGAAACATTTGGTTTTCCCTGAATTCAGAGCAAGACAAAGGATGACTGAAGAAAGGAATTATGTGAAGGATACATGCCATATTCCCTTTTTCTCCTAATCACCTTATCATTCTTAAGTTCAAAGGGCATTTTTCTCTTTCACTCCAAGATACTTCTATTCTATCTATTTTCTCTTCTTGTGTTTCCAGACTAGGAGGCCATCAGTGTTTCTGGGGGTCATTTGAATGAGGTTTTCCAGGCGAATACTTCCCCATAAAGCCATGTTTAATTCACAAAAGAATCTGTTGCCCGGGCCTTGAGAACACTACATTTAGTTTGCATCAAATGGGGCATTTTGGAGACTCAACTTTAGCTCCAAAGACTTTGAAATAGTCATTGGCATTGCCACCAGTGTGTTTATGATTGTTTGGATATTGGCAGAGTGAGCTAGCATTCTTTAAATAATCAGGAATAATCAAGAATTCAAATAATCAAGGATTTTTGTTTTGGTTTGGTTTTAGCATTCAGGGCTGAGCCTGTGTCAGCTTAATCGTTTCTCCAGAGTCACTCATCCCCAGTGGAGAGATTTTAGCTAAACCGTTGGGGCTAAATGAACATTTGTGTGTGATTAAAGTGGGATGGGAGATAAAAGTGAATAGATAGGCAAGTGAGTCAGGAGTGAACACAAAGGTCCACTTATGAAACATATTTATTTGTGATAAAGCCTTATGTCTTCACTTTGTCTTTACAAAAGGACAATTCAGAACTTAAAGATGTATTCACCAGATTGAGTAACATAATTTGGAGCTGAGAATGTAGAGTTGGAATGGGCCTTTGAAATTATTAGCTGGGTGTATGTGTGTGTGTGTGTGTGTTTTATGAGTACCTTTGCCAGTACAGGAGTCTATAGTTCCCTTCCCCAAATCACATATTTAAAAACATAAAATAAAATACATCAGATTTCAAAGGAAATCAATTATATTGAAAGTTTAAAAGAAAAAAACACTTTAAAAATAAGTTCATGGACTCTAGATTAAATAACTCTGATCTAATCCAACTCTCTCCCCCTCTTTAAGAACTAATCAAGTAAAGAAGCATTGGCTTTGTGGCTAGGTAACATGTTCAAGTTTTGGAATGCCAACATAGGTAGAAATAAAGACAATTTTTGAATTCAAGGAGCTTCCATTGTAATGGGAAACAACAGCACTTAAAATAGCAAGTAATATTCTTGTAATTCAGTCATTTCAGTCTTCTGGACTCCCAGTGACCCCAAATGGGCTTTTCTTGGCAAAGACACAGGAGTGATTTGCCATTTCTTTTTCCATCTAATTTTACGGATGAGGAAACTGAGGCACACAGGGTTAAGTGACTTGCACAGGGACACTCAGCTAGCAGTTGTCTGAGGAAGGCCATCACCTGTCACCTTGACCTGTATCTTGCCATCTGGAGGATGTCTTCCTGACTCCAGGTCCATCATTCTGTGCACTATGGCACCATCTAGCTGTCCCTACACTTAATGTTAGGAGGGAAGAAAAGGTGAAGGTAGAGAAAGTTCCTATAGAAGAACAAAGATAAGGTTGGTCTGAACAGCCTCCTTCAAATGGAGGTTTTCTTTGTTAAGAAGAATTCATTTCTAGAGAAATAAAAAGATGCTCCTTCAGTCACACAGAGTAGCAGAGCCGGGTCATGAATCCAGTGCTTTCCCCCCACGCCACACTGTCTCATGTGCATGTGTGAGAATGGGGGGATATCTGTGACATTCAGTGCCTTCTGAGGATGGTAAGAAAGACCACCTAGATGATCAGAACATCCCAGCTAATGGTGATCTCCCTCCTTCCCTGTGATGACGATAACAATAATTAGCATTTACATATGGCACCTTACAAATATAATTTCATCTTTATTCCCACAGCACCCCTGGGACATAGATGCTATTATCTTTCCCATTTTGTAGGTAAGGAAACTGAGATTGAGAGAATATATGTGACTTGCCCAAAATGAGATAGGTCATAAGTGTCTGAGATAGGATTAGAATTTGTTTTTTATTAAAATTGCCTCAGGTACTAGGAGCAGACCTGTTCTAGGATTTCTGGTAGGGATAGAATCCAGATTCTTATCAGAGTTGACTACCATTATTCAATGTCATGGTTGGACAGGATTTTAGAGTTTGTCCAAGGTGACATAGTGGATAGACCTCCTAGATGTGGCGTCAGGAAGGCAAGTTTCAATACAATCTCAGAACCAGGGCAAATAAATCACTTTGCTTCTGTTTGCCTGCCTCAGTTTTTCCATCTATAAAATGGGGATAACTTGTGTTCCTCTCACAATTGTTGTGGGAATCAGATGAATGTTTATTTGTAAGAGGCTTTGTAAATACTCATGTTCTACATAAATATTAACTTATTATAATCCAAATCAGCTGAGGAAAGGTTGGAGGGGTCAAATGTTTAAAAAACCAACTTCAACAGAAAAGGGAGAAGGGGCCTTATATTCACCAAAGGTAACAAACAGAAACTAAAACTTTACTCTGCCTGTTCTTCCTGTATCCTTTTCATTGCTAATCACTATGTCTCAAGGGACATTTCCATGTGGCCTTGTAATGTGCCCCATAAAACACTCAGGTTAGAATAGCTTCATTGGCTTCCATCAGAGCTGGAGATCAATTTTTAAGACCCTACTTCTTATGCACCAAAATTATCCAATTCTGACTCTATTGATATTTCGGTGACCTTTTCATCTTTCTGTAGGACTTAGTGGGCTCTCACTCTGGCCTGATTTCATCTAGAACAGAGGCTTCCTTTTGATATTGTACCCCCTCAGAATCCTACCCATTATCCTCAATGATTTTTTAAAATTTTGTTTTGAAATGCCAAGAAATCTAGGGTGGTTAAAAAAAGACTTTCAAAAAAAAAATACAACAAATAGGTTGTCTAGGAAAAGGTGGTATACTTACTTGCTACACTATGTCAAATAGAAAGAAGTATCCCTCACTTATTTTATTATTTTAAAAAAAACCAATTATTTCTTACATATACCAGCATAGATAACTTTAGGTAAATCATTTAGCCTTTCCATGTTCTAGGCAACTCTAAGCTCACTTAACCTTGAATTCATGAACTTAAAAATAACTATTTCAATATCATTTTTTTAACTTTAGAATTCCATATTTTTTTTGCAAAAGGATCCATAGGTTTTATCGGATTGCAAAAGGAGTCCATGGTTCCCCTCCCCTGAAAAAAAGGTTAAAAATCCTTCTCTCAGACAAAGTTGAAGAGAAAGCACCAACCTACATTGGCAGATGGAGGTTCCTCACCAAGAAGTTAATCACTAGTTCAGCCTTTAACCCCTAGCCTCTCCTATGGAATTTGAAAATATCAACAAATATAAATAAAACAAAGCAGAGTGGTGGAGGCGGAGAGCATATTGATAAACAAATCCCAATAGTTTATATTTGAAGAAAAGAAAATTGACATTAATATCTTTAAGTCAATTTATTTATTAAGCATAAATGTCACAACTCAAAGCAACCTTACAAAGCATTATCACTTACAAACCCCCTCATTTAATAAATGAGAACCAGAGCAGAGAAATGGCTTGCCCCATTTTTTTTTGGACTCTTAATTGGCTGAACACAGACATCAACTCAGGTGTTTTGGTTCCCAAGCCTAGCTCTTTTTCTTATACTAATGATTATTCACAGTTTGTTAATTACATAAGAGACATTAGGAGATGGAGGAATTGAAAACTAAACTTGTAGGAGCCATTAACCAACAGACAATCAATTTTTAAAATGTAGCTAAAACATCTCTGAAGTTGTATTGTTGGTCCATGGGGAGATACTATTCAGTTTACAGATATTCAATGTGTGCTTTATATTTCATGAACACATCTCCTCTGTGAAAAGAAGTGGCCCTATAGTAAGCAGAGTAGAGGATGTTCAGAGCTTAATTTTTTTAAATAACTGTGTCATATATATGACACAAGGGAAAATCAATTTGATTAATCTTACAGTCACACTTCATATTCTGATTTAGTCTTGGAGTAGGAGTTCAAAGCTTGCTATTTCTATAGGGATTCAAAGCTGCTTGAAAGAGAGTTTTGCAGAGCAGTGGATCCTGCAATCAAGAAAATGTAGGTATCTACATATCTATATCTATAGTGACTATGTGATCTTGGATAAATCATTTAACCTTTCCCAGCTATAGATAATTTGCTAAGACTCTAAGTTACAAGAAAGGTGACAACCTGCATTGCTACTACACCCTGCATCAGTGAAATCTTAGTTTGACAAAACTCATCTGTAGTCTATGTACAATAGCCACAAATCTAGTCTAAAGAACTATTCAGGAAGCATATTATTGTTTTGCCCTGAATTTTTTCATTGTGGTATAAATTAAGAGGAGAAGGAAATCTGAAAAATAATTTCACTCTGTCATCCTAATTTGCAGATAAGGAACCTAAAAGCCAGCGATGTTGTAACTTAACTAAAATTATATCAGTAATAAGTAGCAGCTAAGATTTGAACCCAGATCAAATATCAGCTGTTTTTGTTTAGTTAATCATTTGTTTCCTTATTTATTCATTCACTCATTTATTTGGTTAGCTTTTTTTGTTTGTTTGTTTTGCTTCTCTTATAGTATACAACCTCATATCACTTGCTGCTATGAGAGCTTCTTAGCATTGCATTAATAAAGAAGGCTCAAATTAATGTACCTTCATTTCAGAATCCTATATAACTGTATTGCAGAAATAATTTCTTTAATAGTTGGAACATTGGAAAAGATGTCTTTTGAGGTCCTGATGACTCCTAGGATTCTGTGCTATATTTGCTTAGAGGGCTGATAACAGCTGTCAGGTGATATACACATTTATTAATTTCCTTATTGAAAGTAGGGTTTGTTTGTAAATTTGTAAATTGTAAAATGAGGCTGATTTTCTTCTGGTTTAGTGTTCTAGTATATTTTTTTACTGGACCATGTTGCATCAGTGGAAAGAGCATAGATTCAGGAGTCAGATGACTCCCACCTAAGATGTATGTGACCTTAAACAAATCATTTAAGATTATGTTTGGAGCTAGAAGAGACTTTTGAGACCAAACTGTCCAATTCCTCTTGCTTCTTCTCATTCGACAGAGGAGGAAACTCTTAGGATCTGAGTTTGAGTTAATTATTTAAATTTTGTCAAGAATTATAAAAAGTGTGAAAAAGGCTAGTTTCCTTCTCTTTAGTTTAAGAAAATGTAATCTATTTTCCATTTTACTCTTGTTTCTAGAAGCCCTATACTTTCATGTTTTCCTGATTCTCCTCTCTCAAAAACCATGCTTGGGAAAGTATCTGAGTTGAACAAAATAACCCCAGAAATCACTTTTACCTCTAATTGTTCAAACTCATTTGCATTTTGTTAGAAGCATTGTAGTTTCTTAATGCAATGGGACTTTAAATTTTAAAATACGGCATGGGTCTATAGTCTATTAATGTTATGAGGATGCTAGTGTTATGAGTTAATGCATAAACATTAATTGTTGAGATGCTGTTCAAGCAGATGGGTATCATGCTTCTAGACTTGCTCTTTCCTATGCCTGAAACTGACTTTGCTTCTCAGAGATAAAAGATTTATGGAAATATTAATTAATTCACAAGCATTCATTAAGCACGCACTATGTGCCAGATGCTGGGCTAACTGCTGGGGATCCAAAGAAAACCAAAAATAGGGCCTGCCCTCATACTGCTTACATTCTGATAGAGAAAACAATATACACACATATCTATATGCATAGAAATATACATATATAATGTATCTATCTGATAAATTCAGGGAAGATAGAAAGTAATATTGCAGAAAATGGCACTAGCATCTGGAAGGATCAGGAAGAATTGCCCTACAAGATTTACATAAAATACAGTTTATATAATTTGGTTGAGCTGAATCCCAAAGCAAGCTAAGGATTCTAAAAAGTGAGTTGGAAGAATATTCCAGGTATAGAGACCTCAAGTGCAAAGACATGGAGATGGGAAATGGACCATCATATGTGAGGAGCAGCTAGTGTGAATTATTGTTTATAAAAGGTAATAATGTATAAGAAGACTGTAAAAATAGGAGATAAGATTGATAAGTATCTAAAGAGAGAGATCAGAGTGGACAAGGTAATTTTCATCATGTATTTGTGAGAAAGATTTGACTTACTTTATTTGGGCACAGAGGGCAAAAGCAATGAGTAAAAATTTCAAAGTTGTGAATTTAGGTGTGAAAGATTAAAACAAAAACAAACTTCCTAATAATTCCCAAATAGAGTAAATTATCTCAGGAGTTAGCCAATTCTCCCTCATTAAAGTTCTTAAACAAAGGCTGGATTCCCACTTTTTGGATATATTGTCAGTATTCACCAGCTACAAAATTGTCTCTGAGTACTCTTCTAAGATTCTGTAATTCTGTGAATGTTGTGGTTTATTTGTTTTTTTTAATGTGCAATCATCCTTCTTTTTATTATGATATGCTATGGAAAATTTGATTCTAGAAATTAAAAATGAAAATTGTGTTTTGACCTAGTGAAGAAATCCAAGATTCTCAGAAACACTGGTGTCTTAAGATACCAGTATCAGCAGTCTTTTACTCTGCCTACAAATCACAGTGTATTACTATGGGAGTAGGAAGGAAATGGAGCCATGATTCTCCTTCTTGGTTCTCCAGGGGTCTAAAGAACATTTTGACTTATCTCAAGGACATAACAATTCAAGGATCTTAGAAGCTAAGAATTGGAAGAGAGGCCTTAGAGAGTATTTCATTCAAACATTACTTTTAGAAAAGATACTTAAACTCAGAGAGTGCAAGGCAAATGATGTATCTAAGGTCACAGCAAATTAACCACAAATCCCAGGTCTCTAGATTCTTAAGTTTAGAAACACTACTGTACTTCGGAGTCAGAAAACAAGCTCAATTGTAGTCTCTGACACCTTTTTCTTTGTAATCTTAAGAAATCACTAAGCATATCATAGTTGGAAGGGACATAGAAGTCATCTTGTCTAACTCATTGTTGAATTAATATGTCTTCTACATCATATTCAACTAGTACTTATTTGGCCTCTTAAGGTTAGGATGGGAGAAGAATTCAGCGCCAATACTAACTGGATTACGACACTTTTTCTTCCAGTATGGGAGAATATAGCACCTCTTTAAATAGAATCAGTTTCTCAGAACCCCAATTTCCTCTTCTGCAAATTGAGAAATATATTTTACCTCCCTAATAAGATTGCTGTTAATAGTGTGTTTTGTAAGCTTTAAAACATCATTGCAATCTAACTTTTTGTTTCCATCATTATTGTTGTCATTATTATTACTATATCATCATTATTATTATTTCCACGTTGGCTATTGAAATCCTCAAGAAACTCCCAAAATGAAATTAATTTTAATCAAATGTTGTTTTTAAACTATAGTATTAAATGAATGCAAGTTTCTTGGGGCATGGGACCCTTTTTCTCCTTTATATTTCATCTCCTGTAGTTAGAACATTGCTTGGCACATAGTAAGCACTTAATAAATGTCTTTTCAGGATTAAAAAAATAGACAAATGAATAAACAAATAAGAATTGTGTTTTCTTGTGTGTATGTCTATTACAACACTTTTCAGAATGGGAATAGGAGTTAAGAAATCAGACAGTGATTGCCTCATCTTTGTAATCACTGATTTATAGTTAAGAGACCAAAACTGTTTTCTTTGGGTCAGGAGACAAATGGCCCTTGTCCCTATGAGTGTGTCTTAGAGATAGCCCTCTGGTGGCCAGTCCTGAGAGTAGAATTTTTATTCCTCCCCTTCAGTCTCTGAGAATGACCTTCTGCTCTCTGTGTAGATAGTACAAGCAAGCCTGTTACTTCATGGCAAAAGGAAATGTTACAACTGTTCTCTCTTCCTCTGCCAGGAAAAATGCATTTTCCTTAAGGACTTGTAAGCACTCTCTTCTTGCAAAGGCCCAAGTTAATGCAAAGCAGCTGGCCTATTCAAGTCAACAGCTATCTCTTGAATAGCTGATTTAAGAACAGTAATGACTCCTTAAGCTTAACTAAGTCCATTCACATCCATTATCTAATTTGATCCTCACAGCAGCTTTTTTAAAACATAGGCAGGATAGATATTATTATCCCAAGCAATGTTTCTAAAGGGCGTTAAGAGTTGGGAGGCCTGGCTCTGTGACCACTTTGCTTTGTGACCTGTGGAATCTCAGAGTATTAAAGGAGAACATAAACAAGATGCTTTCTTGGGTCTCTTCCAACTCTAACCTTCCAGGATTCATAATTGATAAGTCCTTGAGGTAAGTGGGACCTGTTGTAGGAAATGTTGGAAAACAAATGGTGGGAATCACTAACCTACATCTCTTACAGATGGAGAGAAATTGGCTGAATTAGCCCAGTAGGTTTGGTAGGTAGACAGACCTAGCAAATTATCACCAGAACCTTGTAAAAGAAGGGACTGAAGTCCAGAGGAGTGAAACCATCCAGCTTTAGGTAGGGGAAAGTGGGGATTAAATGCTTCCGAATTTAGTCTGGTGCTCTTTCCACTGGGCTACTCAACCTTCTCCTTATCCATAGAGCACCATGCTAGGTATGGGATGGCTGCAAAGTGCTCAGAACTTCCCATAAAAGACAATGGAATTGGAATTAGGAAGGCCTGGTTTCAAATTCTGCCTCCATCACTTACTGGTTTTGTGATTTGGGGAAAGTTTACCTCAGTTTCCTCTTCCATAAAATGAGATAATGAATGTAGCTGATACCTCTAAAGCATGATCATAATTTGTGTTATTTTTTCCCTTGGATATAGGAGATAATGTGATTCTTTATGGGGGGCTCAAGGCTCCCCCTTGAGCATTGTGTCATGATACTAAAAAAGGGAAAGACCTCAGAAAATCTGTGGAATATCGTTTCATTCACTATTTGAAGAGGTTCTAATGGGCTCTAGAATGAGGCTATAGATGATTGTACCTTGGGCTTGGAATCCATTGATAGAAAGGAAGGCAGCTCTCAAAATAGATAGAACGCTGAACCTGAAATAAGGAACACCTGAGTTCAAATCTAGTCTAACATACTTTCTAGTTGTAAAACTCTAGATAAGTCACTTTAAACTTTCTCAGCCTCAATTTCCTCAATTGTCAAATGGGGATAATAGTAATACCTACCTCTCAAGGATTGTTGTAAGAATGAAAGGAGATAATATCTGCAAGGCACTTCGCAACTTAAAACAGTCTCTAAATGCTAGAAATCATCATTATTATAATTATATACAATCACGTCTGAGAGCATATTGGGAAATAAGAGATTATATATTACACACACACACACATTTTAAAGATAAGGAAAGTAGTCCCAAAAGGGAAAATGATTACCCAAGATCAAATGCATTAGAATTTCGGGACAGCAAGATACATTTATTTCTGCCCCATCACTTCTGGTTTTGATTTTTTTTTTGGTGGTTTGTCTCTATTGCCCTAGTTTTAATGTTGTTCTTTGCAGAAACATGGAAAATCCTGTTTTCACTTTTTAACTGACTTATTTTCACATGGTACTTGAAGGAAAGCAATAGCAGCTGCCTAAACAAATCCTCAGTACCCTCAAAGAGGCAGCTCAGAATTAAAAAAATAATAATAATAATTCTGCTCTATTCAATGTCATCAAACACTTTCTCCCTTGGTTTCTGTGATTATGTTCAAAAGCTCTTGTGGAAATGGAGATGGAAAAGATGTCTAGAGAGGGGAACTGCAGGAAGAAACACTGAGTCCAACTAAGGCCCATTTTTGGTTATGTTGTTGTTCAGTCGGTTTTAATTGTGTCCAACTCTCAGATCTCATTTGGAGTTTTCTTGGTAGAGATACTGAAGTAGATTGCACTTCCTTCTTAAACTTATTTGACAAATGAGGAAACTGAGGCAAGCAGGATTAAGTGACTTACCCAGAGTTATACACTTAGTAATGTCTGAGGCTGAATTTGAATTCAGGAAGATGGGTCTTTCTGATTCCACAGCTGGTACTCTATCCATTACACCAAGCAGCATAACGATATACAATAACTCTACAGACTCTGAGTCATTGGTTGCCTAGAGAATTCCTAGCCAATGAAATTCCATTTTAGCATCTTCTCTGGAGCTTAAAGTCTGAGAATTGTTAGAGACCTGACAGTCGCACAGTGAGCCTGGCTGATTGAGGGGACTTGAATTCAGATCTTTTTAGTTTGGAGGCCAGTTCTCAAGCTACCAGGTTCCCCATCCTCCTCTCTCCCTCTCTAGATATTTCTCTTTTTTCAAAATTCAGCTCAAAGAGTCATATCCTACTGCATGCTCCTAGAGTTGATATCTACATTAAAGTGTCCAAGGAGCCTACTGCATCTTACCTTATTGAAGCCTCACAACAGCCTTGTTGAATGAGGACCAAGTATTTTCTTATCTCTGTATTGTAAGAAGTCTTGCCCAGGGTCTCCTCATGGGCACATGGCTAGTTTGTGTCAGAGGCAAAATTTGGACCCAGGACTCTCATGTCTTCACTTTTATATTACTGCCTAGAGAACTTAAACTTTCAGTGCCAGAATTGCCATCCTTCCCTCCTCCACCCCACATTGGTGGTCACAATGGTGATTGCTTCCCCTGCTCCACAATATTTAAGGAACACCAGTTTTGTTGTATTTTACTCACCAACCATCTGCCTTGGAATCATACATGGATTCTCTGCCCCCTTTTAAATTTCTTTTTGCAAGGCAATTAAGGTTAAGTGACTTGTCCAGAGTCACAAGCTGAGGTCATTTTTGACTCCAGAGCCAGTGTTCTATCTGCTATACCATCTAGCTGCCCCAATTCTCTACCCCTTTTAACTCTCTTCCCCCCTTTTTGCATTTCTAGCACCAACATATAATACTGATAGGAAAATATGTTCCAGCCCATACCCCCTTAGCTTTACTCAGCATCCTTGAACCTTTCCATAACAAAAGACCCTTCCCTGGCCTCCACTCCTACATATATTTTCCCATTAGAATGTAAGCTTCTTGAGGGCAGGAGGCATCTTCAATTTTGGATTTATATCCTTTGTGCTTGTTCCCCAGTAAGAGTTTAATAAAAGATTTTTTTAAAATGCATTTTATACATTACACACACTTTTCTAAAGTATGGGGGCCTTTAAAATGCAAATTCTCCCCATGCCTTAGCTACTTCCTGATCCTTCCAAGACAACCAGGGCATTATAATATATTAGATCCTTGTCTTGGTAGAGAAAATAAGCCATGGAAACAAGGACTCTTCTTGTCTAAATAATTTTAGCATTTGCTAAACTCTCCTTCCCTAGCCCAGCAATGTAGTTACTTAAAAGAAGCTGGTTCTCCTGTATATTAATCAGTGCCCACTATAGTACTGTTGGATGTCTTTTGGGGAAAATAAAGTGAGTGACTTAATTTTTCCAATTCAGTATATATTTACTAGGACATTTATCTGATGTGTATCAATATATTAGATGTTGTAAAGGAAAATGATAGGATCATAGACTTAGAAGCCATTGAATCCAACACCTTGATTTTACAGATGCAGAAACTGAACACAGAGTGGTTAAATATTTGACTAAGTTCACATAACTAATAAGTTTCTAAGGCAAGATTTCAACCAAAATCTTTCTGAATTTAAATGTATTGCCCTCTCCATCACAGGATATTGCTTCATGAATGTGTCTCAATCTCGTCTCCAGTGGCTGGACCCTCTGATGTAGGAATCATTTGAGTTCTCTCTAATTTACTCTCTTCCATGCTGCACAGGGACTATTCTAAACTTTCTTCTCTCTCCTCAAGCCTCCAAGATGCAATAGAAGGAATAGCAATTAAGGAGTCAGATGCCAGTTCTGCCATTTGGTACCTAGGTTACTTTCAGCAAATTATCATTTAACTTCCCTGAGTCTCATTTTCATTCTCTATAAAATGATAACGTTTGACTGGAGAATGCTGAAGAAGCTCAATTGCTATGATTCTTACTTCTTCACCCTCCCTCAAGGCAGAGGACATTAACTCCCACTTTGGTGAAAATAGAAAAATAGAAACTATCACAAATCTCCCCTCCCATAGTCCATACTTCAGATCTTCTCTTTATTATCCCATTCATTCTCTCTTTTGTTTCAATCTCTGATGAATGGATGTCCCTTCTTCTTGCCAAAGGTAACCCCATTACTCCTGCCCTTGATTCATTCCCCTCCTGTATTCTCCAGCAAATTGAACACACAGTCATCTTCAATCGCTGAGCAAATGAATCCCATATCTACAGACTGAATTCTGATCCCTCTGTTCAAGTCCTTCATTGCCAATTGCCCAATGGAAATCCTAAACTATTTGTCCCATGTTGTTGACTTTTGCTCATTTCAATCTTGCTTGACTCATAACCCCATTTGGGCTTTTTTTTAGCAAAGAAGCTGGAGTTTCCTTCTCCAGCCCATTTTACAAATGAGTCAACTGAGGCAAAGAGTCAAGTGACTTACCCAGAGTCACACAGCTAGTAAATGTCTGAGGTCAGATTTGAATTCAGGAAGATGAGTTTTCACAATTACACATCAGTTTTCTTTGCACTGTGGAAGCTCTTAGCTGCCTATAATCCATTTGCTCCTACCTGGACAATTTGTCACCTTGCTTCCTGTCTCTAACCTCTCAGAGCCATGATTACATGATAAACAGATGGAAAGGAGGAAAGAAAGGAGGGAGAGACAAAGGAAAGAAGGAAGGTAAAAAGGAAGAAAGGAAGTAGGGAAGGAAGGAAAGAAGAAACAAAGGAAGGGAAAAAGGAAGGAAGGAAAGAAGAAAGGGAGAAAGTGAGAAAGGAAGAAAAGATCATGGAAAGAAAGGGTGAAAGAAGGAATGAGAGAAGCAAAGGAAAAAGGAAAGAGGAAAGGAAGAAAGGAGATAAGGAAGGAAGGAAGGAAGTACAAAGGCCAATCCAGTTCCATGTCTATTGCCACCACTGCTAATGTGCATGGAAACCTTGACCTGCTCTGTTGCCTTCCTTTCTGCCTTCCTTCCTTCCTTGCTTCCTTCCTTCCTTTCTTCCTGGAAGTGTGAAACGTCATATGCCACACTGTCTGCACAAGAGTCTAAATGATGGAGGAAATTTTACAAAAATTTGTTTGATGGTATCAAGATTCTGTCTCTAAGAGATCTACGCTGCTGTCTCATTTGAGTTTGCCAGTAATGCCTGATAACTTTCTGTTATATGTGCAAAGTATTTTACATCTATTATTTTATCCATGTGTAATAGCCTTGTCATTTAAGAAGTAGGGCAAATATAATTATTTCCATCTCATTCAAAACTGAGGCACAGAGAAATTGAGAGACTTGCCCAGTGTCACAAAACTAGCTTAAAGGCCAGCCCCAGAACTCAGGACTCTTGCCTCCCCAGCTACTTGGACAAAAATAGTTTGACTCTCTCTCTCTCTCTCTCTCTCTCTCTCTCTCTCTCTCTCTCTCTCTCTCTCTCTCTCTCTCTCTGGGGTTCTATTAAGCTCTGAAGGAGGTGGGAAAGTACCCCATGACCCAGACTGCCTGTCTGGTTCTAATTAACAGTTCCCCTTGCCCTATCATGCCCACCCCTCAAATTGCATGAAAATCAAAACTCTTTCCCTCCCCCGGAGTTTCCTGTTAGCTCAGTGCTAGAGCGTAAGGGATCTGGCTATGATGTATGTTAATAATGAGCTGATAATGTGAACCAGTCCCACATCAGGGAGAGCTGGTTCCTTTGGTGTGCTGCCAAGAGGGTCAGAGTTGAATCACTACCTTCAGTTACCAGAGCCTGGTCCCAGGGAATGGGCCTACACCTCCTGAGTTTTCTGGAGGCCTAGTAGAAACCAGACACTTCTCTTCAGATTCCTGACTTGAGACAGCTCTGATTTATCATCAAACACAGGTTTAGAGGAAACATGTGTCAGAGTCTCCTCATCCCAGTTTGGGCTGACATCTAAATCTGGACTCTTCTGAAGTGGAGCCCTCAAGATTATCCTTCCTTCAGAAAGCTTTTTCCCTCCATTTGCTTCAAATTAATAACAGCAAGCATCTCCATTCCCCCTTCCCTCAAAAAAAAAACTTTTTTATTTTACTTCTGTGCTTTGCTTCCTATTTTTGCAAATAGAACATTTACATTATCTCAGCTGATCCTCACACTCCATTGTAGTCAAAGAAACAAATTCAAGTCATTATTCCTATTTTGAAAATGATAGACCTGACCTTTTTGGACTTAGTTTCTCCACTTGAAAAAATGACATTAGTTATACTAATGCTATTGGAAGTCCTTATTTCTGACCTTAAAGTCTCTTTCTTAAGACTCCTTCCCGTTCTGATATTCTCTGTTGTGGAGTCTGTCTCCCAGCTGTGGTCTGAGTTTTATATTTTTACCTCTATATTTCTGGATGGCTTAGCAATATTTTCCATGTTTAAAATGATAATCCTAAGACACCCTGCAATATCAATTGTCTATAGAAAAGGTCTTAGTTATCAATCAATAAACATTTATTAAGCACCTACTGTGTTCCATGAGCACTGTGCTAAGTGCTAGGTTATGGTCACTAATAGTCCTGAGACATCAGTCCCCAGAGGGCAAGCTGTTACTACTTTCAATGTTATGTATCTTTCCACATAATGCTATAGTACCAAAGCCCCTACTATTGTGCTTCTCATCAATATTCAGCCAGTAGACTCAGTTAATTTTTCAGAACAAGTATTCAGATGTTATCACCAGAATAATACTTTAAAAGTATTTGTTGTAAACTGGATGAATTGTTCCAAGAAAAACAGGGTCCTGGGATTAAAATTGGGCAAAAATACCACAGTTGTGAGGAACACACGTAGGGGAAATGCATGGACAAGACTATTCAGAACTCTTGCTTTGGCCCTTTATATCCCTGCATGAGCATTCTCATGAATTTTCTTTGTTTAGCATGTGACATCAGTGATGGGCATCCCTCTGAAGTTCAACTGGGCTGGCTCTTAACAGGACAAGAGTGGCTCTTCAAGCAGGTCACTTGGCTACTGAAATGTCTCCTCCCTGGGCTGGGTTGCTTCTCAACTAGAGCAAGTTGCTTAGTGACTGTATTCTTGCTGGGTTAAACAGGTTGCTCAGGTGCTTAGACTGAACCAAGAAAGCTCTTCAGCATCCGTGCTTTTCACAGACTGCTGTGTCTCTGCTGGGTGAATCAGTTTGCTAGACTGGGTTCAACTTTTGATGAACAGCTGTAGTCTTGCTCAGAGTGCCCTTGCAGCTGTAATGTTAATGGTGCACTTTTCAGCGAGGACAAGAAGCTAGCCTAGGATTAGCAGATACTTCTCCTATTTGACTCTTAAAGGCCAAACTATGCAACTTCTGGTCAATAATTCATCTTAGTTCCAAGGTGGCTTTCCTCCATGAGAGACTCCATCTTCACATATGATGCTCAACTCAGTTGCCTTTTCCAGACTCCTACTGAGTAGGTAAGATCAAAGTTAATGAAGTGCTTTTGAGAATTGGGTCAAATTCATTATCTTGAAGGCCTCTTCATATACTCAAGTCTCAGACTCTTTGTGCATGAAAAGGATCTTTTTTTCTTTTTCAATTTCAATGTCTCTTCCCCTTATAGCCTTCAAGCTTATTAAAGAAAATGGATCATTCACAAATTAATAATAACTCAAAGCCCCACACTCTAGACTTCAAGTAATTTAAGTTTGACTAGACTTGTTTAAAATTATTTATTGTTTATATCGTACTATATATAAAGTCCTAAAGATATTAAAACAAAAATAAAACATTCCCTTCCCTCAAGGAATTTTCATTCTTCTAGGGATGATATGATGCAAACACAGCTAAGTAAACATAAACTAATATTAGAAAAGAGAGGGTGACCCTCCAGGTTTCAAGAAGGCTCTTTTGAGAGGTGGCACCTGAGCCAAGCTTTGAAAAGGGTCAGCAGTGCCAAAAAAAACAAACAAACAAAAAAAAAAAAACCAAAACCAACTGGGACTTCAGTGAATAGGCCACCTAGCCTGGAATCAAGAAGAATTGAATTCAAATCCAGCCTCAAATATTTACTAGTTGTATGACCTTGAGCAAGTCACTTACCCCGTGATTGCCTTGATCCACTAGAGAAAGAAATTGCAAATCACTCTAGTATCTTTGCCCAGAAAACCCCATGGATAGTATGGTTCATGATGGCCATGAAGAGTTGGCTATGAGTGAGCAACAATAAGCAATGATGTGGGGTGGGGAAAGAGGGAGGGAAGGAGAGAAAAGGAGGGAAGGGAAGGAGAGAGAAGGAGGGAAAGGAGGGAGTGTAAGGGCAAGAGGAACCACATTGTAGGAATGGAGAGCAACTTGAAAAACAGAGATGGAAATGTCATGTTCAGTTCAATTTATGAGAGCAGTTGGGACAAAATGCAAATACCAAAATGGAATAACATGAAATAGAGTGGGGGGGGGGCAGCTGGGTAGTGCAGTGAACAGAGCACTGAACCTGGTGACAGGGAAATCTGAGTTCAAATCTAGCTTTAGATACTTCCCACCAGTGTGGGACCCTGGAAAAGTCACTTAGCCTGTCTGCTTCAGTTTCCTCATCTGTTTAGTAAAAATAATAATACCCCAACTTCCTGGTTATTATGAGAATAAAATGAGATAATATAGCAAAACATCACAAACCTCAAAGCATTATAGAAATGTTATCTGTTATTGTTATTTTTGTTATTTCCTGATTTTTAAGGACATTGACTGCCTGGCTTTGAATTTTTTGTTTTATTTCAATGGCAACAAAAGGCTACTGAAGGTTTTGAGGTTTGGTAGTAATCCAGTCATAGACAATCACTAACAGTGTGACTCTAGGCAAGGTGACTAAGAGGCAAACGTGACTGAAACAACTGAATAATTAGAAGAAATATACTCAAACTTGTATAATACTAAGAATAATAATTTGATACTTCATGAAAGACACATTATAGAGGAAGAAAGTAGAAGCAAGAACTAAATTGGAAGCTACTCCATAGACTAGTTTCTGTGTGAATGAATAGAAGTGGCTAAATTCAAGAGATGTTATGAAAACAGAATTTAATAGACTTGGCTACTCATTGGATATAGATGATGAGAGATGGTGAGGAGTTCAGATGACTTCAGAGTTTTGTATGTGGGGGATTGAAAGGATTATGGTACCCTAAAACAAAATGGCAAGGCTAGAAGCAGAACAGTTTTTTGAAGAAAATATTCTATCTTATTTGGGACCTCTTGGGATTGATATTTCAATGGAAGTATATAGGAGGGTATTGCCAATGTACAGCTTGAGTTCAGAAAAGATTGGAGGAATATATGGACATAATGATTTTTTTTACTATGTAGAAGGTACTATGGAAGAAAATGTTGGATGAGTGATTTCCTCTCAATGAAATTAAAATTTATTACATACTTTTGTGGAAGGTACCACAATTCACTCTAAGTATATACAAAAATACAATAGTACTTGTCCTCAAGAAGCTTATATTCTATTGTATCTGTTGGAAAGTTTTAAAATCTATTTTGTTTCTTCTCTAGACATCAGGTCATTGCCTAGAGAAGTTAAGACTTGACAATTTTTCTCAGACTCACATACTTCTTTCTTTTATTTTTTGAAAATTTATTTTCTAATAATAGCTTTTAATTTTCAAAATAGATGCAAAGATAGTTTTCAACATTCACCCTTGCAAAACCTTGCGTTCCAAATTTTTCTCCCTCTCTTCCCCCCATCTCTCCAGACAACAAATAATTCAATATAGGTTAAATGTACAATTTTTCTAAATATATTTCCACATCTATCATGCTGCACAAGAAAAATTGGATCAAAAAGGAAAAAAAATGAAAAAGGAATACAAACATATAACAGCAAAAAAGGTGAAAAAACTATGTTGTGATTAACATTCAGTGCCCACAGTCTTCTCTGTGGATGCAGATGGCTCTATCCATCACAAGTTTATTGGAATTAACCTGAATGATTTCATTGCTGAAGAGTCAAATCCATCAAGGTTGATAATTACATAATTTTGTTTTTTTTCTGGGTACAATATTCTCTTGGTTCTACTCATTTCACTCAGCATCAGTTCCAAGAAGTCTCTCCAGGCCTTTCTGAAATTATCCTGCTGATCGTTTCTTTTTTTTTTCTTTTTTTAAAATTAATTAATTAATTATTTTTATTTGCATAACATATGTATGGGTAACTCCTCAGCATTGATCTTTACAAAGCTTTCCATTAAAACCTTACCCCCAGTTCCCTCCCCTCCCCCAGATGGCAGGATATCCACTACATGTTAATTATGTTAAAATACTTGACAAATCGAATATATGTATACATATTTCCACTCTTATCATTGTTGTGCAAGAAAAATCTTATCTACAAGAAAGAAAAATCAGAGAAAGGAAACACAATGCAAGCAAACATCAATAGAGAGCATGAAAATGTTATGTTGTGGTCCACATTTCACATCCCTCTCTCTGGGTGTATATGGCTTTCTTCAGTGAACAATTGGAAGTGGTTTGAAACATTTCATTGTTGAAGAGAGCCATGTCCATCAGAATTGATTGTCATATAGTATTGTTGTTGCCGTGTATAATGATCTCCTGGTTCTGCTGATTTCACTCAGCATCAGTTCATGCAAGTCTCTCCAGGCCTCTCTGAAATCGTCCTGCTGGTCGTTTCTTACAGAACAATAATATTCCTTAACATTCATATACCATAATTTATTCAGCCACTCTCCAATTGATGGGCATCCACTCAGTTTCCAGTTTCTTGCCACTACAAAAAGGGCTGCCACAAACATTTTTGCACATGTGGGGCCCTTTCCCTCCTCTAAGATCTCTTTGGGATATAGGCCCAGGAGAAACACTGGTGGGTCAAAGGGTATGCACAGTTTGATAACTTTTTGAACATAGTTCCAAATTGCTCTCCAGAATGGCTGGATCCGTTCACAGTTCCACCAACAATGCATCAGTGTCCCAGTCTTCCCACATCCCCTCCAACATTCATCGTTATCTTTTCCTGTCATTTTAGCCAATCTGACAGGTGTGTAGTGGTACCTCAGAGTTGTCTTAATTTGCATTTCTCTGATCAATAGTGATTTGGAGCACCTTTTCATATGACTACAAATAGTTTTAATTTCATCCTCTGAAAACTGTCTGTTCATACTGCTGATCGTATCTTACAAAATAATAATACTCCATTACATTCATATATCATAACATTCAGCCATTCTCCAACTGATGGGCATCCACTCAGTTCCAGTTCCTTGTCACTACAAAAAACATTTTGCATTTGTGGATCCTTTACCTTTTTTATGATCTCTTTAGGATGCAGACCCAGTAGAGATACCATTGGATCAAAGCATATACACAGTTTGATAGCCCTTTGCATAGTTCCAAATTGCTCTCCAGAATGGTTGGATCAGTTCACAAATCCACCAACAATATATAAGTGTCTCAATTTTCCCGCATCCCCCCTAGCATTTATAATTATCTTTTCCTGTCATCTTATCTAATCTGAGAGATTTGAGGCAGTACCTCAGAGTTGTCTTGATTTGCATTTTTATAATCAGTAGTGATTTAGAGCATTTTTTTAATATGGCTAGAAATGGTTTTAATTTCTTTGTCTGAAAGTTGTCTGTTAATGTCCTTTGACCATTTATCAATTGGAGAATGGCTTGTACAGAATCACACACTTGTAACTTTGGATAGGACCTTAATAGCCACTTAGTCCAGCCTATACTTGAATAAGTATTCTCTCAAGAATACACATGAAAAGGGACCTGCCTTTCTTTGAACACCTCCAGTGATAAGGACTTTACTATCCTACCCAGCCTAATATATTTTTCTTTTGCACAGCTATCATGGTAGCAAACTATTCCTTATTTCAAGCCTAAATTTGTTATTTTGCCATTATTCTTTTGCCTTTACTTTTACTTATGTTCTTTGGAGCTGGATAGAATCTAGTATCTCTTTCATTTGATATATCTAAAAAATACATCATGAGCCCCTGACTCTTTTGTTTTTTTTTTTTAAACTAAGCATGCTTAGTTCCTGTAACCAGTCCTTTTGGCAAAAACATGAGACTCTTCATCAGCAATATGGTGTCATGGAGAGTATAGGACTTCAAGTCAAGAATACCTTCTTTCATAATATGTCCCCAGACACTTGCTGTGACCCTTGGCAAGCCACCAACCTAACCTTCCCTCAATTCCTTCACCTGTAAAATTTGATTATTAGACTGAGTGGTTTCTAAGGTTCAGCACTAAAGCTATGATCCTCCAACTACACTATTATTTTTACTTCAAATATATTCTGACTTATCTTTCCCAAAACTTGGCACCCAGAACTAAACAGAAGATTCAGATGGTTATACCACACAACTCTTACTGGGGTATTTCTGGAAGCTTTGCCTCTTTTAATGTAAACCTAGATAACATTAGGGTTTTTGGTTCTATTCCACACCAAGGATTCATGTTGAATTTTCTGTCATTAAAATCTCAAGTCCTCCTTCAGATGACCTGTTATTTATCTTTTATGAGGATATTTTTAACCCAAATGTGAAATTTTGTATTTATTGCTATATTAAGCTTGATGTTATTAATTTGTTCTAGCCAGTGTTCTGACCTGTCAAGATCTTTTTGAATGTCCCTCCTAGGTTTATGGAATCTGGAAATTCGACAAACATGTTCTATATGCTTTTATCCATCAATTTCATCATCTAAAATGACCTTGCTAATCTGTCACATAGGATAGTGAGTAATGAGAGATAGAATCCAAATATGGTGCTTCCTCTGCCATTGATAACAAACATAGATCGCTACAAAAATACTGAAAAATAGATTCCATTTTGCATCTGTTTGTTTCATTTGCCAGTTTCATCTATACATTCTTCAGAGATAATTTGTTTTAGTTTTATCTCTTGCCAAGCCCTTGATAGACTTGTTTTCCCATTGACTACTTTTAACTGTTTTGAATACCTACAGTTCATAGTCTTCCACCATCCTTCTTTATATTTTGTAAACGATCCTGTAATCTAAACCAGTATTGCCTTTGGCTGCTGTTTATCTTTGCTTGGCAAAGAGATGAGCTGTTTCCTGGCTGAAGCAGTTTCTGGGCATTTTCAGCTTTCTCATTATTTAAACTGTTTTGCAGTCAGACCTCCATATGACAAATCAAATGATAAATCTCCCTATTGTATTAGAGCCAATGTCTTTACTTTTGTCCATTTCTCGTGTGAGGAGTTTCAATAGCTTCTTTTAACAAGTTAGGTCATGTCTTACAGTATCATTTCATCTTTATCCTTTCTTTTAACTTTGCATTTTCTTTGACATTTGGTCTCTTCAGTCAAAAACCCTTACAGTTAGTTGATTCTGAAATGACTGCTATGTCTACTCATTTCCTGTCTATTAAGTGGTTGATTTCATTTTTAATTTATTACCTGCAGTGCTTGTCATATTCAGCACATTCATCTCTCAGGAGAAAATATCCATGTGGTCCTTCTAGGAAACTTTTGAATGCTTATAATGTGGTCATTATAATTTCATAGTCTTCACTTTTGATTGTTTAGTTTATTTGCTTTTCTTTCCATTTACACTGTTGTAGTCATTGTATATATTGTCTTCTGGTTCTACTTTTTACTTTTCATATCGATTCATAAAAGGCTCCCTAGGCTTATCTGTATTCATCCCAGCAACACAGGAATATTCTATGATTTTCATGTGCCACAACTTGGTTATCTATGCCACAATCAATGGGCATGCACTTTATTTCCAGTTCTCCATTTTACTGGGCAGAGAAAGCTTTGATGACTCCTTCATACAAATGAAAAAATATAGCTTTAAATAATCATAATTTAAATTATTTAAGAGCATTTCTTTCTCTTTCCATTTTATCAAATTATTAGGAAACAGTTTTTTGCCTACACACTCAGATTTCTTATTAAAAGAATAATTTCTATTTAATCCTTCATGCAGGTATACCAATATAAAAATACAGATTCAATCCAGTAAAGCAAGGATAATTACCTGAAGAAACTGAATTAGCTTTAGAGAATATACTTATGGGTGCATATATATATATATATGTGCATTATATATAATATGTCACTAATTAGTGAGAAAGGAAAAAATGCAGACCACTTTAAAAAATAGACTTTTAATTTGTGAAAAGTCCACTGTAAAGATTTTTTAAAACAAATAAAAGGACATGAATGCTGTTTCCTTTTTATTTACAAGAATTGAGATAATTAGGACTCAGGATTAATGTAAGGTTTTATTGAAAATAATATCACCATCTGTGATGAATGGATGCAGCATTCTCTGAATAGTCCTAGTTAAATGCTTTTCAAACCATATGATAACTGAAAAGCAAAGGCAGTTATTTAAATTCTGGAGTGAGTACTTACAGTAAGCTTCTTTACATTCCTCCTAAAGTTTCAGTTGGATTATTTTTTTCTTTTCTTCCATTTCTAAAATACCAAAAAAATATCATAATACTATGTTTTCTTGCTGGATTGATGGAGTTTTGCTGGTCTATAATTTCAGATTGTAAATAACTATGCAATGAAAAGTTCTTATGTTTTTTAAAGAAGGAATATTATTTATTTTACTTCAAAAACAATCTTTCAGAATGGCTTAGTTTAGATGAATGGTGAAATGAACACAAATCTGCATTGGGACACAGCAAAAAGCATTTGCCGAATTGCAAAATTTGGTAAATACAAATAATCACTTTTAAAAAAACCTTTTCATTATATAGCTTTGCCTCTGGGTAAAATATATGTAGACTTAACAGTCTCGTGGATGCTGGATTTAGCTATCTTGTATGTATGGAATTTGTTCACGTAAATGAGATGTTTCTGATTTTTTTTTCAAAGCTGATTTTAAAAACAGGACTTATTTGTGGTGGTATTAGAAAGCTTTGATAGAGTAGCACCTGACAATAATTGTTGAGTTCTCTTGAAGAGAAAGAGGGAAAATATTCCCACTGGGGCTCTCAAAGACATATAAGTACCTGCTCTCTTAACTGAGAGAGTTTTACTGTTAGGAAATAGCAAACCAGCAATATGCAATTTCAGGGAAGGATACAGGGGTTTGTTCAAAAACTCCATTGAAACTAAATAATCCATTTATCAAGGTACCTTTTGTTTCAGGGAGAAAGAAACAATGAGCCACATTTAGCAAAGAAAGACAATCTATATCTTGAGAAAGTTAATAAATAACAAATGGGGGTGGGAAGGGGGAGGGAATCCAAAATACCCACTACCAGCTTATATTTCAAGTGAGCGTCTGTGACTTGGAAGAAAAGTACAATCTGGGTTTTACTGGAGGAATCATGAGTGAGGCAAGTTTCTGCATTACAAGTGTTTGATATCATAGGCACGAATTTGAGATGACTAACACTGGAGACTCAATGAGACAGAAGTCTCAAAATAATGAAAAAGGTCCTCCTCTTGTAAATTTTGGCTTCTCATCAAAAACTTTCTTTTTAGCTTATTGAAAACTTCTGTATTATGGTACTAGCAAAAGACTGTGGCTCCTTTCTGAGAAAAGGTTCCTTTCTTACCTGAAAGAATCTGACTGGCCAGTTGGTGACAAATTCTTGGGTCTACCAACCCAGTCTGAATATAGAAAATCCTCCCCCAACACATACAGATCCTTACTTCTATAGAATGATGGTAGAGTGGTTAATGGAGAAGTAGAATCTCAGTTTTTTGACTAAGAATAAATGTTAAAATAGATTTCAGAAATATGGAATAAAAATAGGAAATGAGATAAGCCAAAGACTCATGTCTGTATGTTATTAATATTTTCCTTAAGAAAAAAACAGAATGTTCTGGATATTAGTATATCCACAAGCATTTATGTGTACATACTACATGCTTAATAAATGCTTATTAATTGGTCCCGTTATTAATGGCTTGCTATTGTTCAGACACAATACTAAGAATCGAAAATTCAAAGAAAAAGTAAAGGAAAAAAAACAAACAATAACACAAAACACCCTGCTCCACGCACACACAAACACACATACACATAACACACACATACACACAAACCAACAACCTAGTCCTTGACCCCAAGGAGCTTATCTTCTAATAGAAGATAAAATATATACCTATTACTGTAAATATGAAATTCATACAAAGTAGATAGATTGTTGTTGTTTATCCTTCATTCTCAAAGAGGACCATGACTTCAGAGAGGTGATACCACGGCATGTAAATGAATTGGATTTAAGTGAGGGAAGGCTGTGCAATGTCACCTGCCTTACTTTCCCCTCCAGAGACCTCTGAGTCCAGTGACAAGATATAGATGGGGATGGCTGAACATAGCCTTCAGAGTAGATTAAAGTGAGCATTAAAGGGAATATAGTGAGTATCAAATAATATCTCCTCAAATGTAGTTTAAAAGGTAGAAACCAAAGCATTACTTAATTACATCCCCAGTGCCTACCTAGCACATAGTAGCTGAATCGTATTTCTGGACTGACTGATCCCTAAATCAGCTGCCTTTATGTATTGTTGGGATATCAGTTTGAGGACATGACTATTTTTAATTAATAGTCATTCTAGACTGTTTTTAGCAAGCCCAGCCAGTTCCTTATTCACCAGCATGTTCTATCATTCAATTCCATCATCTCTTCCTATACAGCAAACTAGCTGCAAAACTTGTCTATCCCCTTCTTTCCTCTCTTAAATCAGAGAAGATAATAGAGAGGCTTTCATTTATTGAAAGAACTACTCCTGAGAAGCTTCCACTCATCATCTGTAGGTGACTCTCAAGGTCAAAAGACAATATTGAAATTTTCATCCATCTCTCTTCCAGATTGCCAATCTTTCTTGAACCACTAAGGAATCTTATAAGTAAAGCCTTCTGCCAGTAGGTTACATTAGCTTCCAACAGAGCCGCTTTTCGATTCCTCTCCAGCCCATTTTTGACCACTCAGGCAAATCCTCTTTAATGTCTTCATTAACATTTTCAATGGCTCAAATCAGAACTCTGAGTACTCAGTGACTCTCCTTTCATTTATGAAGCAAAATCTCCCCTGTGAAATCAACGGTCCTTATTTAATCAGTTCTCCATTTCCAAATAGATAGATGATTTTTAATTTCTTGTATTTTATTCTTTTTTAGTCTTAAAATTACATATGCTTAGGGACTATAATACCATTTATCAATTCCTAAAAAGGTCCTCTTCCAGTATGTCTTTGAAAACTAGATTTCTTTATACTTATGTTTAATAAAATAAACTTCTTTTTCTTCCCTTAAAAGCTACCTCATACTCCACATACAAAAGAGGTAGAACCCTTCATGCTTTACAAGGTAATTTAAGCTTTTATTTCTAAGACACCATTCATTTTCTGCAACAAATGAAATTGTATTTCCTTACATATGAATTCTTAGTAGTTCTGAGTAAACCAAAGTTCTTGATCTACACTTTAAAATTTTTTTTCTGAGACAATTGGGGTTAAATGACTTGCCCAGGGTCACACAGCTAGGAAGTGTTAAGTATCTGAGGCCAAATTTGAACTCAGGTCTTCCTAACTTCAGGGCTGGTACTCTATCCACTGCTCCACCTAGCTGCCCCTTGCTCTACCCTTTTAAGACATCAAATTGTTCATATCTGAGAGAGCCAATAGCTTATATCTTTTAATGCTTCATTTAATTCTTTGCATAAAAATGTGAAATTTCTGTCCCCCTTTTAGCACTGAAATACTTATATGAATGTGTAATACCTTAAAGGGTTAATACCTAGAAAAAGCAGCATGTTACACTTATGTTAATGAGATCAGAAACCTTTTTGCATATTTGATTAGCTTTATAAGATGATAAGATGGATGGACTTCAAAGCCCAAACCAGACTTGAGTTTTTCTTTCCCTTTGGGGCTGTAACTATAGTCATATCTCCTCTCTGAGTTTGAGTTTCAAAGTCCTTATGGAAAATGGCTGTCATAGCTATTTTGTGTTTTGTGTCAGCTCATAGCAAATACTTAAAACGTGCTTTTCAATTAATTTCATTCATTTAGGAGGAAGCTAGATAGCTCAGTGGATTAAAAAACTGGGTCTAGGGGCAGCTAGGTGGCGCAGTGGATAGAGCACCAGCCCTGAAGTCAGGAGGACCTGAGTTCAAATCTGGTCTCAGACACGTAACAGCTGTGTGACCCTGGGCAAGTCACTTAACCCCAATTGCCTCAGCAAAAAAAAAAACTGGGTCTGAAGTCAAGAAGACCTGAGTTCAAATTCAGCCTCAGATACTAACTAGCTATGTGACCCTGAGCAAGTCATTTAACTCTGTATGCCTTAGTTTCCTCATATGTAAGATGGGAATAACAAGAGTAACTGCCTCCCAGAGTAATTGTGAGGATCAAATGAGATATCTATAAAATGCTTAGCACAGTGCTTGACACACAATAAGAGATTAATCAATGATTAAGTATTAATAAATGTTCATCAACTAAATTTACTGAATGACATCTTTTATTTCTCTTTCAATTTTCCTTCAGGATTCATTTTTAAGGCTTTTCAAATCCAAAATTTTAGTTCATCTCCACTTATGCTTCTGTGAATCTCTCCCATCCTCTTGCTGAGAGAGGAAAAATTATTTTTTTCCCAGTTTTGTTCCTTTTGGGTTCCATGACTTTCATGTTTCCAATCCATAATCACAGAATCTCAAAAACTCAATTTCCGTGGAAGACGTAGTGTTAAAGCTCACTGAAATGGACAGCTGATGTAATAAATAACACCCCAAACACTGATGGATAAATGGCAATAAAGAAGGAGAAAGCCTTGATAAGTTGGGGGGGAGATAGATGTGATAAATGAACCTGTTGTCAGTTTGCTATCCAGATGTCTATGAGGCTGCATTAAACTGCAGCAGGCCTTAATGAACTGGATGCTGACTTTGGCCTAGGGTCACTGACAAGGCAGTGGCTTTCCCCACAGCTGATATGCTTCACTCAGGGCCTCTCTAAGCCCACATATCCTAAATAATGTTTATGAGCTCCATCCCTCAAGCTGGTGGGAGAATTGACAACTTAGATATAATGGAAAGCAACTCTGGATTTCTAATCAGAGAAATAACTGCATTTGAATCTCAAGTTGATCATTTATGATTTTGAAGTTTTAAGACTTGGGTTTGAATCTTTATTCTGCTACAAACTGTGTGATTTAGCCTCAGTTTCCTTATCTGCAAAATGAGGACATTGGAATAAATGATTATCGGAATCCCTTTCAGCTCTCATTCTTTGATCCTGGGATGCCACGGTACTGAACCTCAGCTCAACCCTGCTTTCTGTCAGAAGCTCTCTATTCCTTATTTCCTATTTATCCTGACTGATCATTTTGGTGGCTCATACTTGTTTGTATAGTGTTTCCCCCATTTAACTGAAAGCTCTTCCAGGGCAGGGATTTTTTTTTGCCTTTCTTTGTATTGCCAGAGCTTAGCATAGTACCTGGCACATAGTAGCCACTTCATGAATGCTTGGTGGATTGAGCTGACTTCCTCTCTAAACTGTGTTTTGAGCTTTGTTATTAGTCCCTCAGCTGGGTCTCTTTGCCCTAAAAATCCTTACAAACTTTCTCCCCACATTCTAGCCTCTTCTTTTAGCACTTGTTAAACATTGCCATGAGGTTAATCTTGCCAGAGTGCTCTGTTTTGTGGGTATCAATATACTGTTAAACCTAAAGTGTCTACTCATTGTCACCAGGATGAACTTCATTCTCCCCTCTCAGCTAATCTGACTGGATGGAGTCATCTCCTAGTTCTCTTTTAAACAGCCATTCTTGTCTCTTTGGTGCCCATTGTGCAGCCATATTATTTCAGTCCAGATCCCTTTGTGAATGCTGTTACCCCCACCCAAAATGACTTCCTCCCCCGTACTCTGCCTCTCAACTCCATTCTTGAAAGTGTAATTAAATTTTCTAATAAAACTTTGCTTGAATTTTCTTGCCTATATAAATCATAGGGCCATAGGTCTGGAGATAGATGGGGCCTGGAAGGCCATCTGATCCCATCCTTCATTTTATACAGAAGGAAACTAAATATCAAAGAGCTTATGTGACTTGCTCAATAATAGCAGCTGGTATTTATTGAACACTGAAGTCAGTGAAGTCCCTTAAGAATATTATCTGCCCAATGCAGTTCAGAACTTCAGAACTCAAGTAAATTCACCAGATTCTTCATTTGCTAGAAATTAGAAGTGTGTAGCACTGTTTTCTTCCTTTTTTCTTTCCTCGTCCTCTTCCTTCTCCTCCCCCTCCCCCTCTTCTTCCTCCTCTCCTCTCTTCCTCCTCCTCCCCCTCTTCCTTCTCTTCCTCCTCTTCCTCCTCTTCTTCTTCCTCCTCCTTTTCCTCCCCCTACCCTTCTTCCTCCCCCTCCTCCTCTTCTTCATCCTCCTCCTCTTCTTCCTCTTCCTCTTCTTCCTTTTCCTTTTCTTTCTCCTCTTCCTCCTCTTCCTCTTCCTCTTTCTCCTCCCTCTCTTCCTCTTCCTTCTCCTCTCTCTCTTCTTCTTCCTCCTCTTCTTCCTCCTCCTTCTCTTCTTCTTCTTTCTCCTCTTCCTCTTCCTCCTCCTCCTCTTTCTCCTCTTCTCTTTTCCTCCTCTTCCTTGTCCTCCTTCTCCCCCCTCTCTTCCTCCTTTTTCTCCTTCTCCTCCCTCTCTTCTTCCTCCTCCTTCTCTTATTCTTCTTTCCCCTCCTTCTTCTCATTCTCCTCTCTCCTTTCTTCCTTCATTTCTTTCTTTCTTGGTGGTGGGCAGTTCCTAGGTGAAGAGTTCCCTACCTCCACTATAGGTCAGCAGGCTTTATGGAACTGTCATAGAAAACTAATAGCCTTGGGCACTGCTCGGTAGAGACACAGAATCCAGGATGTATCAGAAGCAGACTTAAAACCATGTCTCCCTGAAACCAAAAGCCAAACTTTTCCCATTCCCATCCTGCTTCTTCTAATGTACGTTGTAACTTAATATGAACTGATAGGATATAAGGGATCTTGCCTGTTCATCGCCAGAAGTCATTTGCTGCACTGACTGATATTGATTATTTATGGTGTGAGGACAATTAAGTTTTTACTAGGCAATTAGACTCTTGGCAAGCATTTGCACTGCCAGAAGGAAATGGAGTTTACTGGAAATACCCACCATTGTTAAAGTCTGTTGCTTTGTATTTCTATTGTTTGGTCTCATGCTTATTAATTACCACTCACATTTGGACTGTGCTTTAAGGTTTAAAAATGTTTTTTTCCCTAATGTCACTAAAGCAGGATTTGTGACTATTATTATCCCCATCTTACAAATGAGGAGAGGAAGACACAGAGAGGTGATGTGGCCAAAATCATGCGGATATAGATCTATGATGGTAGAGGAAGTTTTCTCAGCTAAGAGTTCCCTACATCAATAAGCTCATAGTTCCTAACTTTCTTTGCCTTCCCTGGCCAAAAAAGAATGGATTAAGGATTTAATAGATTGTGTACCATGTACACAGATAAATAAGAACATAATATGAAATAGTTTGAAAAGATACTGTGTATATAGTTGATACATGTAAGTACATGTAAATGTGATATATTTAGTATAAAAACACATGCATATATATGTATGCATGTATATATATATATTCATTTTTTTCTCTTTAATAGAATATAAGCTCCTTGGGAACAAGAGCTGTTTCATTTCTACATTTTTATTCATGCCTACATAGCAAATGGTTGGGCAAAAAGGACGTGATCAATATAAACCCTATGTGGGGAGTCAGCATTTGATCTGAGCCTTGAAGGGGGCTAGGAAAACATGCTGAGAAGTGTTTGACAATCGGAAGAAGCAATGAATGACATCCCAAAAATCTTGGTCTTACATAAGCTATGCTTGCTAAGTAAGCCTAGCAACACTTGGAACAAGGAGCCTTAGGGTTAATCATCCCTCATACTTTGTATTTTGAAGCATTACTTTTGAGGAACAGAAGAGATTAGGGGAGAGAATATGGGAGGAAAAGCAGAAAAATTCAAATATATCAATTTTTTAGTTGTCTTTTAAAGAAAGGAATGAATATGTGAATGCATTTTTAACGCTTTCTGGAATATTTGCTTGCATTTTGTTTTCCTTCTTAGGTTTTTTTTTTCTCTTTCTAGATCTGATTTTTCTTGTGCAGTAAGATAACTATAGATATGTATACATATATTGTATTTGTCATATAATTTAACATATTTAACATGTATTAGACTGCTTGTCATCTAGGAGTAGAAGTGAGGGGAAGAGGGGAAAAAATTGGAACAAAAAAAATTTTGCAAAGGTCAGTGTAGAAAAATCACTCATATGTTCTGTAAATAAAAAACTTTAATAAAAATGAATATGTAAATGCATGAATGAATCAGAGGGTTTTATACTTTTTGTATCATAGACCCCTTTGGCAGTCTGATATAGCCTATGGACCCTTTCTCAGAATCATGCATAAAATAAAGCAAGTAAGATTACAAAGAGAAAGAAATATATTGAGATAATTTGTTTATCAGTTTATTGATTATCCATTTAAACCAAAATTTGATATCTGTCAGGTTAAGAACATCTGAAAAGAGTAAATGAGAAAAAGCTCTTACTATTAGTAAAAAAACCATTACAAATAATATTTAATTAACAAATATATTTTTAAAGAGGATGT
>JAJPUD010005896.1:82389-144418 GCA_023553655.1 Myrmecobius fasciatus
CCTGAAACTAGAGGGTCACAATGGAAATGCTGACACAACCTTAACTACAGAGGTGCAAATATGCTCTCATAATTAGTGACCCCAGAACAAGCCTTCTGGACTGTGGACGAGGAAGAATGTTCGTTCTTTGAAAAGCAATCTTTACCACAGGGATTCTTTGGCTGTGGCTCAGCAGCTAACTTTGATCTACAAGCCAGTCTCCCTGCAGTGACAATGATTAGCAGAGTTTCCAGAGCTGGAGCTGAATGAAGCTTACCAATATGCTGAATAGTTTGTACATGCTGTGATTAAAGGGAGGGGCAGGAGGGAAGTGTGTAAGAAGGGAAAAAATGGGTAGCAAAGGAAGGAGCTGCCCATGCTCTCTCCCAACCTATGAATGGATTCTTTTTTGGAGTTTCCTGGGCCCTTTCTGAAAGAAAAAGTTCATGGAGGTGAGCTCTTGGGTGAGCTCTGTGGACTTAACAAAATGGATCACGTTAATCTCTTTGCATCCTAGGCAGGACAACAGTCTTCTCTGGAGACATTCTGGGGCATGGAGAAGTAGTTGTATGACCCTGTACAAGTCATTTAAGGGACTTGCTCTTTATCTGTCAAATGGGACTAATAGTAGTTCCTTATCTATAAAATGGAAAAAATAAAAGAAGTTACTTATCTGTACAATGGGGATAATACCAACACTTATCTCACAAAGTTGTTGTAAGAGCCATTGCTTAATATGTAAAGTGCTTTGCAAACATGCAAGCATTATGTCACTGCTTGCTGCTATTAGACAGTTAATCATGGTTTTTTTTTTTTTGTTTGTTTTGGTTTTTTTGTTTTTGTTTTTTTACCAGAAATAATTTCATTCTTTCAATTCCTATGCTCACTGGTTTTGAAAGATTCAAGTGACTTTAGGAAACTGTCTAATGTAAATTTCTAGAAAAATTACTTACCCAAAGTCACTTGGGTGGTAAATGTCAGAACCAAGTATCCCCAAATATGGACCCTCTAATTCTAAATGTAATGAGTGTTTTGTTTGTTTTGTTGATTTGATTCTTTTTCTATACTAATTCTCCTTGCCCCTTTTTCCTTAGCTATTTTTGCATACTACAATTTGCTAAAGTTAACTGATGCATAGGGTTGTCATTCCTATTATTTTGTTTTAAATATAGTGGGAAAATTTAGTGCATTTCAAATTAGGACAGAAGTCTTAGATACTCAAAAATATGTCCCACTGTTGATTATAATAAGATTTTTGAACTGGATGATCTCCAAGGACCTCTCTTATTCTAGAAGTCTCAGAATTTGTGAGGGATTGATGCCATTTCTTTTGACTATGCTACCCCACATTGCCATGAAAAGTTCATTTTTAGTGAACTGGCTTGACCAATACTTTTAAATTCATGGATTCAGATTATGAAAATTCCCCTCTAGTTCTGAATGAAGAAGGTTATATGAGAGGGAAAACAACAGATATGTCAAAGTCTATTCAGAACTGAATAAATCCACCTCCCCAAATAAAAATTCATTGGAATAACAATCGCAAAATGATGATGATGATGATAAACCTCTAGTAAGCTAGTAATTATAAACAACTTTTATATTTATAATGAACTTTGTGTATGCTATATTTGATCATCATAACAACCCTGGAAGGTAGCCACTATTATAATCCCTATTTTAATAAATTAGGAAACAAAGGACGAGAGAAATTAAGTGAATTGCCCAGGATCATAAAGCTAGTAACTATGGGGAGGCAAAATTTGAATTCAGCTCTTCCTGATGCTATGTCTAAACAGTATTTTACCTAGTGCACAATCTACCTACCTAGCTGCAAAGGACATTAGATTACTATTGGGATCCATCACTGGAAATTTAAATGACCTTGTAGAAGAGTCAAATAGGCTAGTCAGTGCTGAAAACCATAGACTATTTTATTTTCTGTTTAAGGAAATTCATATGGCCTAACTGGACATATCCAATGGAGTATGATGAGGGAGCCAAGGGCAACATGGGAGGAATTCTAGCATGATATTCATGTCTCACACTGGGGCGGCAGCTGAAGCCTCCAATAAAAGATTAAATTAATAGAACTTCAGACAGGGCTATCAACAGAGAACCACAGGCAATAGGACTTTAGATAATAACAGTATGAAAAGGGAGTCCACAACAGTCTCAGAAGAGGTAGGTATCATTATATGGATGCTTCAAGGTTAGATGAAAGAGATGGGAACCTGAAGAACAGGGTGTGACTAAAGCCTAGAGACTGTCCTGCTACAAGAATCTGTAATATTTAATACCCTTAGAGCATATTACCTTGTATAGTAGAGAGAGTGTTGGATTGGAAGTCAAGAAAATCTGGGTTCAGTTCTAGCCACTGATACTAGCTGTGTGATCCCGATCAAGTGGCTTAACCCAAAATTCAATTTCCTCATCTATAAAAAGAGAAACTTGGACTAGATGGTCTCTAAGGTCCCTTCCATATTTAACTCTATTATAACCTGTGATATTTCAGAAGGCTTTTTCAATAAATAATAGCCAGCATTTACACAATGCTTTAAATTTTGTAAAGTACTTTACAAATAATAAGTCATTTGTTCTCACAATATTCCTGAGAACTAAGTTCTATGATTATCTTCATTTCACAGATAGGGACATCAATTGAGTGACTTGACAATGGGAGAGGGGAGGAAAGGGAAAGAGAACAAGAATGTATATAGTGCTTGTTCTATGCCAAGTACTGAAATAAGTGCTGGGTTTTTGTTTTGTTTTGTCTTAGGCAATGGAGTTAAGTGATCTGCCCTGAGTCCTACAGCTAGTAAATGTATGAGGTCAAATTTGAACTCTGGTCCTCCACCTTGATGCCTAAGTGCTTTTTACTAATATTATCTAATTTAGTTACTCCAAGACACTATTAAGTGTCTGAGGCCAGATGTGAATTCAGGTCTTTAGCACTCCAAATATAGCACTCTGCCCACTGCACCATATACCTGTTTGTAAAAACCAACTGCTCTTTTCTCCCTATTGCCTACTCTAGATTAATAGAAATAAAACCAGAAACAGATTGCAAAAGAACCAAAGATTCAAAATGCATCAAGTGAATATATTTTTCATGCTTTAAACACTTACAAGTTATATTAATATAAATATTACTTCATTTTAAAATATAGTCTGCCTGGAAAACAATCAGTATTTTTTGAGGGGAAGAAGAAGGCAATCAGGGGTAAGTGACAATCAGTATTTCTTCAGTGGGCCATGTATTTCGATTCACTGAGTAATTCCAGAACAAGATGTAATATTCTAAACCGTGTCAAGCTCAGTATTTTCATTCCTTATGTGTCAATTATTTGTTAACCTAACAGCTTCTCAAGAACATATTAATCATTCTTTCTTTGTCTTTCTTTCACCCCCCTCCTTTTTTTTTTAGTGATAGAAGGCCGAGGGGTCACAGACAATGGACCAAGATTTTCCTCCTTACCAACATATCTACCTGTGAACTATCATATTCTCAGTACTGAGACATCATTTTTCCTTAAAGAAACCCACCAGGATTTTATGAGGAATTCCAGTTTGCAGTCCAGAGTTGAATCATTCTTTACATACAAAGCCAAGAAGCCTCCTGTGTTGAATGCTAGCTATGGGCCTTTTTCTGTAGAAAAGGTTGTACCCCAGGAACTAATGATGACTTCAAATTTTCTAGGATCCAATGACAAATTTACTTTTAACTGGAAGCTTAAAACATACATTATGAGCGATAAGATCTACTTGAACCGACCCAAAGTCCAAATTCTGTTCTACATTGTGGGTCGAGACTGGGATGACTATAGTTCTGAAGAGAGACTTCCCTGCCTTCGAGTATTTGCCTTCAGGGAAACCAGAGAGGTGAGGGGCAGCTGCCGCCTGGCAGGTGACCTTGGACTGTGTGTTGCAGAATTGGAGCTGTTACCCAGTTGGTTCAACCCTCCAACGGTGGCTGCTGGGAGAAAAAAGGCTGTGGGTCAATCAGAAGGAAGCTCTGTGGAACTATATTACACAATTCAACCAGGAGATGAGAAAGGAGAGTGCACGACTGGGGATCTAAGGAAAGGCAATGCCATTCGCCCAGGGAAGGATGGGCTGGATGAAACCATGTCCCACTTGCAAAGGATTGGGACTGTTGGCCTTTATCAGGCCCAGGAGAATTTTCAACTCAGTGAGTTACGGCTGGACAGCAATGTGGTCATCTGGCTGCCATCAAAGCCTGTCAAACAAGGAGAGATTGTCAATGTATATGTGACTGTCGCCAATAATTCCACCATTGACCTATTCATCTTGAGGTATGTGCTTTGGGCAGTTGGGCAGCAAATATTAATCTGACTCAGAGTGCCTGGTGTTTTATTTGTGTGGTCATACAAATGCAAGAATAGATATGCCCTCCTTCAAAACACCTTATTGGAGAAAAGAGAAATCTTCTCTCCCTCTCTCCCTCCCTCCTTTTCTCCTTCTCTCCTTTCTCTCCCCCCCCCCACAAACAACTTTAGGAAAACATTAAGAAGAAAAAAGCCTATAAATGTTATTAATTAGTTGAAAAGCAAAATAGTTTATACAGGATCTGGTTCCTTTCCTCCAGAAGCTTACATTCTATACTCTGTGTGTTTGTGTACTTATAATTTCACTTGTGTTTGGAACTCCTAAGGAGGAAACTTCTAGCCGTTGAGATCTGTATCTATACAGAGAGTGGCTTGGGACACTTGAGAGGTCAGGGGAGGTACCCAGGGTCTTCCTTGGAGAATCTTTCACAAATAGGACTCAAATACAGAGCATTCTAAAGACAGCCCTCTTCCTTCCATGATCTGCCTCCTTCCCTTCTCATTACCAGGTTTTTTGAAAGAGGTACATTCTTATCTTATTATATTATCTTAATAATAATATTTTATAATTATTCTTATCTACCCAAAGAAGGAGAGGAGCATGGTTGTTCTTTGGGTCTCTTGGCCTCCAGAATTGAGTTGCTTATGGAATGATTGTGCTTTTTTCAAAAAGCCTAAGGGAAGATAATACCTATTTTGACTGTGTGTATGTGTAGGTATGTTTTGCATATTGTCACCCATTGATTTCATTGGGGCATTCCAGTGTTCATGGTTTGCAGGCTCAGGAAGACTCATATTTTTTATTTATATATATATATATATATATGTATATATATACACACACATATATATACACATATATATGTATATGTATGTGTACATATACATATATATATTAATATAGGAAAATATTCCCCCTAAAGGAGAGTTGGCAGCTGGGAAATTATCTTTGCTTATTTAAAATCCCCAGAATAGCCCGTGACCCTTAATCACTACTGACTTTTGTCAGTTAAGGGTCAGGTTTTATTAGGATTGCCCTTCCCAAGTGTTTAAAAACTCAAGGATATCACACTTTTAAAACATTGTTCAAGGCACCTGTTCCTTCATATTCCAGGAGAGCTGATAACATACTGGAAATTGCATTGTCCTGGTCATCAGGGAATTTGACTTATAGCCCTAGTGCTACCAGGGAGTAGCCATATTATCTTGTTTGAGTCTTTCCTTTTCTATGAACTTCTGTTCCTTGTTAACTTGAGGATCTATCTAACTCCTAATTTCTGAACTTACTCTCCCCTTTCTACTTTTTTACTTGTCTTACCCAATACTCCTTTCCATATACTCTCCATTCCAGGCAAACAAACTGACTTTATATTATTTATTCTTTTCAATAAGTTTGAGAATTTTTTTCCATTTCTACTCAGTTAATATCTCCCCTAATGAATTCATGCTCACTAAACCCAACCAACATGATATGTAAAAAGGATCTTGATCATGATATGTGATTAGAAGCCTGTGAATAAATGGACAAATACATAAATAGATGGATGAATAGATGGCTGGATGTTTATTAAGCATTTACAATAGATCATGACTATGCTAAGCAAGCAGGGTGCAATATCAAAAAGAAAGATGATCAAGAACTGAAAGATGACCAACCATGTGGCCCCATGAATCTGTAGATTAAAAAAAATGTCCAAGAGGAAGAGTTATAAAAGAACAATACTGCTTTCAAATATAATATGTCCAAGTACTGGCAAGTTTAGGACCACTGAGTTATTGGAATCTATAATTATATGGGTTGATAGAGCAATGAACTAACAAATCAACAATAAATATATGTGAATTAATGATCCATTAAACCTACCACCAGCCCAAGTTTCTGAAATATTCACAAGAGAAATCTGCACATTGAATGTCAGGAAAGTGAGTAGATTAGCTATTATCATTGATATTAACCTTTGGAAACTAATGTGTAGAATATGTATGTGTATATTAAGTGATTTTTTTTCAGTCACACAAATAGTAAATGTCCAAAGCCAGATTTGGACTCTACATTCTGTAACATTTAGGTACTAGAAACTCATGCATACTATCTTGTTTAAGAAGAAATACTTCTTTTTTATTTTTTACTCTTAAGAGATTTTTGAGCATAGACAATGATGACATTAAATTTGACATGAATTGTAAGGACCATTCAAATGAAATGACATTCTTGGGCATATGGGGTTCTAGAAACTATACTTTTAGCCTCTTGAGTCTTCCCCTATCTTTTCAATAAGTAGATGAAAGTCCTTGGGAGGAAATGTTTGACTAGTTTGATACATCTTTTGGATATGTCACGTATTTTGTTTCTTCCATCACTGACTTTAAATTTGAGACAGATTTCCCTAGTGCAAAGTAAGTTATTCTTTAGAAGCTCTGAAAGAAAAGAAAAATTCCCCTAAAGGTTTGAGTAAATAAAAATGTTTTTACTTGAGAATTCTAAGAACTAGATTAATAAGAAGGAAACAAATGATCTTTTAGACAACCATTCCTAGGTTGGAGATGAAAGAGATTCATAATAAAAGGAGATAATTTTTCACATCCTAGATACTTAGAAACTTCAAAAACAAAACAAAACTCATAGTCTTGCTTTGATTTCCAAGATGGCTGACTAGACATTCTTAGCCAAATTGAATTGCTGACTTAGAGGAGCTTGTTTACTTCTTCATGTTATGGATATCTTAAATTCATCTGTGAATCAGGAGATCTGAAAGGGAAATAACACTCTTTAAGACAGATCATTGGAAAATCTTTATCTAAGTCTGGAAAGTTTACTGGAAATCAAGCTTCCCCCAAATCCCCACATTTTTCTTATGGAATTTTTTTCAATCCACAAAATAAACCCTTTATCCATATATAAATTCAGTTAATTTAAAAAAAAATTAGCAACTTGTATTAGTGACAAATAACTTTATTGGTGATTGAAGAGGGAATATGGTATTGAGAAGTAGATCTCAAACTTTTCTATAATAGTAGAGCCCTTCATTTTAAATAAAATTTTGGGATTACATCTCTATTTAAATTCTTAGAATTATGATTTTAATGTCTATTAACAAGATCATAAGGTTCATTTTAAAATTATGTATTTCAAGATTCCTTGAAGAAGAGTTTAAAGAACTAAAAATTTCAACAGTATATAGATGTTTATAGATGGGATGGGGTATTGGTAGAATGACTTCAAGCATAAAAAAGGCATCAACGTGTGTTAAAGGGCAAGATGAGATTGGGGAATGACAAGTAATCTTTGTTGAGAGTGTATGTGAAGGCAGATATGTGCAAAAAAAAAAGGCTGAGAGGTTATATTGAGTCAAGAAGACTTTGAATGTCAGGATTAATTTGATTCTATGATGATAGGGAGACCTAGAAGGGACTTTTTTTTTTAGCAGGGAATGAGATAATCCAATTTTTATTTATCTTAGGAAGATTGCTTTGGAAATGGTGTGAAAAACAGTATGAGTATGATGAAAGGCAATATCGTTTAATGAACAGTGCCTACTTTGGAATAAGAAAGATGGATTCAATTCTTACTTGTGATATATACTAACAAGCTGTGTAATCCTAGGCAAGTCATTTCTCAATATCTCAGGCAAATCTCCAAGACTATTTATCAAGTGTGGCAATGCTTTGCATTGCACTGATAGATAATATTTCCTCATTGAGATTTCCCTGGACTAAATAAATTCAGGTTCTGGTCCCCACACCAAAAACAAAAAACAAACAAAAAGAAAAACATGCATATTCTATGAAATCACCTATAGTAAAGTTTATCATTGCCTCCTACTTAAAATAAGTTGATTCCATATTGTCATTCATATTCCTAATGGATAAGCAGCCTCATACCAGTGGATGCTGGTAATTTTTTTTATTTTTTTTAATTGTATTTGCATAACATATGTGTGGGTAATTCTTCAACATTAACCCTTACATAGCTTTCTGTTACAAATTTTTCCCCCCAACTCCCCATCCCTCCCCTAGATGGCAGGATATCCACTACATGTTAATTATGTTAAAATATTGGCGAATCGAATATATGTATACATATTTCCAAACCTAAAATTGTTGTGCAAGAAAAATCTTACCTACACAAAAGATATATCAGATAAAGGAAACACAATGTAAGCAAACATCAATCAAAAGTATGAGAATGTTATATTGTGGTCCGCATTTCACATCCCTGTCTTTGGGTGCATGTATATGGCTTTCTTCAGTGAACAATTAGAAGTGGTTTGAAACATTTCATTGTTGAAGAGAGCCATGTCCATCAGAATTGATCGTCATATAGTACTGTTGTTGCCGTGTATAATAATCTCCTGGTTCTGCTCATTTCACTCAGCATCAGTTCATGCAAGTCTCTCCAAGCCTCTCTGAAATTGTCTTGCTGGTCATTTCTTACAGAACAATAATATTCCATAATGTTCATATACCATAATTTATTCAGCCATTCTCCAATTGAAGGGCATCTATTCAATTTCCAGTTTCTAGATGCTGGTAATTTTTAAGGCCCTTTTGGAGGTTAGTTTTTCTGGTGATCAGGATGCTCACAAAACCTCTCTCCCAGGGTAAATTTTTGCCTGGTAATCTCTAGGCTCTTTTTTTGATCATGGCATTCAGGCATTCCAATAATTTTGTTACCTCTCCTTTTCCAGGCTAATTGTTTTATTTTTTCCAATGAGGTATTTCATATTTTCTTCATTTTTCTACATTCTTTTGAATGATTTTTAGGTTTTAGTTGTCCAATTCTAATTTTAAGGAAATGTTTTTAACGAGGTTGTGTGCCTCTTTTCTATCTTGACTTTTTGTTTTTGAAGGAGTTATTTTCTTCAGTGATTTTTTTGTGCCTTTTACAATGCTGTTAATATCTTTTTATAATTTTCTTATAACACTCCCATTTATTTCACCAATTTTTCCTGAACTATTCTTATCTTTTTCTCTAATTTTTTTTTGTGAATTCTTATTGGACTCAGATCCAGTTAGAATTTTTTGAGGCTTTTTTTGGAGCTGTTTTCATATTGTTGTCTTTTGACTCTTGGTCTTCCCTCCATCATAGTAACTTTTTATGATCAGTTTGTTGTTGTTGTTGGTTGCTCATTTTCCAGCCTATTTCTTGAATTTGAATTTTATATTAAAGTTAGGCTTTGCACCACGAGGGATGGGGAAAAGCTTGAAGTTTTTTCCTACTGTTGTTTCCAAGATTAGTTATGGGAATCTGCAAGTTTTTGGTGCTTTCAAGGTGATGTGATCCAAGAAGTGGTATGGTCACTGCTCTCCTGGCTCACCCTGTGGTCTTTACCCATGAGGTCCCCTGCAGCCACAAGTACCAGCACTCTTTCTGCTTTGAAACTGAGACTAAGGTCCCTGCTCCCTTGTGATCAACCACCAGACCTCCTCTCCATTCTGGAACTGCAACCCAGAAATGCAAATTCATACAAAAATTGCCAATCAGTGACAGCTGTACCAATGATAGCAAAGAGTGCCCTATAATCTCTATCTGAGAAGTTTTCCAATCCCCTACTGTCTCTGGTCTGAGATCTCCTAAAACTGCTGCTGTTGCTGCCACCATGTGTGTGGAATCTGGACAGATTTCCACCCCAATATCACAACTTTTCCTGATAACCTCCTGTTTTCTTCAGGCAGAACAATCAGTTTCCCTCTGATCTTTTATTAGCTCTGCTAATAAAAGTTTATTTTATTCCAAAGTTTATTTTAAGTTGTTTTGAGGGGAAGATTGAGAGAGTTCATCTGGGTTGCCTCTTATCTGCCATCTTGGCTTTGCTTCTGACACTGCTATTTTTTGAGCAACATGATGGCTTAATCAGATATGTGTATTAAAATGATCCTTGTCTAAACTAAGGGAGGAATAGATTGGAGACTGGAAAAATCAGAGGAAGCAGAATCAGTTAGAAGCTATTATAATAGTACAGGTGAGAGATTGATGAGAGCCTGAATTAGGGTAGTAGCAATGTAAATAGAGAGAAGATAATGAATAAAAGAGAGGTTCTAGAGGAAAATATGATGAGATTTGGCTACTGATGATATATGTGGAGAGATGTAAAGGAATGATTATGATACTCAAAAAATCACTTAACCTCCACTTTCTTCATCTATAAAATGAAGAGTATGGACCACAGCTTCTTAAAGTTTTTCAATTCATGACCTTTTACCTGAGAAATTTTTACACAATCCCTAGGTATATAAATATATAAAATAGGTATATAAATCAAACATTAACTGATAGTAAGTCCTAATGACCTAACCCCTATATTCAGTTATGTGACCCCACATGGGGTCACTATTCAGAGTTTAAGAAGCTTTAGTTTAGACTATGTTGCCTCTGATGTCCACTTTAATTCTAGATACATGATCTTAAGCCACTTGAAATATGAAGGTCTCAGTTTTCTTATCTATTCAATAGGGGATTAGACTGGGTCACCTCTAAAGTCTAATCACTGATCAGTGATTAAATTTGGAGGGACTAAGGGAATGGATGAGGGTATCATCAAAAGAAATAGGGACACTGGGGGAAAGGACTGGTAGGTTCTCTTGAGAAGATGAATAGTTGGGTTTTGGATAGGTTGAGATTGTGAGGCAGGCAAAATTGTCATTTGAAAATGCAGAACTGAATAGAATGCTTCCAAATTTAGATTTGAATGTCCTCTGTGTAAGGGCTTGAATGGAGGCCATGGGAGAGGAAGAAAGAATAAAAGAGAGCCCAATAACTTTGGTTTCCTTTTATGACACTGTTCTCTCCTTGTTTCCCCTCTTCTTGCTTGTTTAATTTTTCTTGTATTTCTTCCCTAGTTTATCTTCATTTTCCCTCCCTAAATGTATTTCTCCCTCCATATTCCCTTTAGTGAATGCTTCTCATTATATTGTACTGGATATGATTTTTTAAAGAGTTTCAATTGTAAATTTAATTCAGTAAGAGCCTGATAGAGCTGAACCTAGATCTTAGAACAGCAATAGAAAAGAGTAGGCTAAAGTCCTAAGTGGGAAGATCATTTCACACAGAGGATGGATACCTTCAGGTAAAGATCTATGGGCCTTGCAATTGCTTTTTCCTACATGAACCAAGAAGATGTTACCTGAATCCCAACTACTACATATAACATTCTATACAGAAAAGATGGAAGTCCTAGACAATGCAAGACTTGGAGTTTCCTGTATAACGGGAAATTCAGTGACTACCAGCCGTCTACACAAAAAATAGGGGTTTCTGGACAACGGTAACTCTCTTGGAGAGAAGAAAATTACATATATGGCCATGAGGGCTGGAGAAGCAACAAAGGACTAAGCTTTGGAACATAAAGATATACTGTGAGCTCCGCCATTGTTGTGAGTTACTTGGACAGTGTAGGATCAGTGGGAAGGGGGTCACCAAATTCCTTTTCCCTGAAGGAGTACAAGTCACACCATCAGGATGGTATTAGGATAAATTGGATTTACTAGAGAACCTTACTCTCCTGTAAACTCAAAATTGTTGCCTTTCCAGAAGAAGAACAAAGATAAGAGCTTGGTTGAAATATCTAAAGCTCTATGGGAATGTGGGGCTCCCACAAAAGAGAAAATATCTTTAAGATTTATGTGAGTTTGGGGTGTTGTTTTTGTTTTCTATGATGTGAGCTAAGGGTAGTTCTATATTTGATTTGTTTTGTTATCTGAAATAAATGTGAAGGAGCTAGGTACCCACAAGGAGACAATGTAGTGTCAAGCGTTTCTTTCTGGAATTCAAATCCTATCTCTGTACTTCCTAGTATTATGAACACAGGCAAGTCACAACCTCTCGGAGACTTAATTTGCTCCTCTATAAAATGAGGTGTTTGGATTAGAAGAACTTTGTATTTAAATATTGGATAATATGACTTTTGGAAACCTTAAAAACATTCAGTATACCGACATTCTACAGAGATGCCTCTGGGGAGAAGCAAAATGTGTTGCAGAATTATGATTTGAGAGAAGACACCTTCAAGAGTGAACCTGGTCTTCATAAACCCATAGCTTATGGTACTCTAGCCAGGATTTCTGAAACTTGTACCACTCAAGATTCTTTTTCACCTGGGAAATTTTTACATAACCCTGGTTATATAGGTATACAAATCAAGCATTTGTTGATAATGAATCATAATTTCTCAACCCCCACATTCAGTTACATCACCTCATGTGGGATCTCGATGCACAGTTTAAGAAGTTTTGACCAAATATACTATCCAGTACTCAATTTGCTTGCTTTCCATCAAAACAAAACAAAACAAAACAGTACTTCAACTTCTCCCTTGACACTAAGACTAAATTATTTCAAACAATCTTCTTAAGGTAAAAAAGATAGCTTGTTGTTTTATAAGTAGTAATCATTTAATTTCAAGTAGTAACTTTCTACTTAATAAAGATTTATTGTATTTATCATGTACCAGACACTGTGCTAAGTGCTAGTGATACAACAGAGGCAAAAAACCAGCTCTTGACCTTAAGAAATTTACAATCTAATAGGGAAGACAACAGGAAAACAAATAGAGTGAGAGACACACATTTACTATATACAGCAAATGTATATATACACATATATGTATAAAAGCATCTATATACATATGCATGTGTACACACACATATATATAAGAAAAAATACATATAATATATGTATATCACATATTTTAATATAGTTAGGTCTATATACATGTGCATGTGAGTATCTGTATGTATAGGTTATGTATATATGCATGTATATTTGTGTGTGGATAGATGGATAGACAGATAGATATAGACTTTTTGTAGAAAGTAGGATTTTAGCTGAGACTTAAAAGAAAGTCAGGGAAGTCAGTAGTCAGAGCAAAGATAGACAAGTGTTAATGTGCAAAGATAAAAGAAAAAAAATCCATCAAACTTTTTTTCCCACCAGAAAAGGGTTTGCCCTCCATAATTGCTAGTTCTTTCATTTTCAATTTGGCATAAATATGCCATATCAAAAAAGAGACCACAGGAGAGATTCTGTCATTTGCATGCTCATCATCAGGGTGGGGAGATCCTTAAAACACAATCGAGTTTTCTTTAACTGTGAATTTGGAACTAATTCAGAAATAGGAGAAACTCATTTTCTCACCCTCTGCTTAAAATTCATTTCACCATTGAAATTTTGTGAGGGAGGAATTATTTTCTTTTTTTTTCTTCAGCCTGTCATTTGAAAACTATTCTCCAATAAAAAGCAATAGGACCAATTTTCTTCTTGCTCAGAATACATAGAGGAATAGTGTGTGTACAATGTCTCACTTTCACCTTCTCTCTTCCATCTCCACACAACACACCTGTGTTGCCTGGCAGCATGTTGCCTATTAAATATCAGAAAGTAATTTCACCATTATGGAGAAACAGCAAACCATTAAACCATCTCCATCAATGCTAAGAGAATAGGCAGTTAGAGGGCTTTGGACCTGAATACTGCTTCCTTTATTTCTCATTTTTTGACCTCTTTTAAAATTCCCAGTATCACAGCTTGGTCTATAATTTGATGATAATGGCAACTACCCATAACCATCTGTCTGGGAAGAAGTAAAGAGTGGGCATGATACCTCATGATATAGGATATAGAGGGTTGGGTTGAAGGATTGGACCTACTTTTAAATCCCACCTCAAACACTTTTTATATGTGTGATGCTGAGTAGGTGAATTTACCTCCCCAGATCTCAATTTATTCATCTGTTAAATTAGAGACTTGGATTCAAAGGCTTTTGCAATCTTAACTTTTATATGGAAGCATCCCCATTTCATAGAACTAACATTTACATAGTGCTTTTAGGGTTGCCAACACTTACCACAATGCCTAACATACAGTTAGTACTTAATAAATGCTTTTTGATTGACTTTCAAAACACTTTACATAAAGTATCTCTTGTGATCCATTCATATGATTTTATGGGATTCACACAACTCTAAGAGATAATTGCTCTTTTTATATTGATTTTTGCTTATACAGAAATTTAGACCTAGAAAGTGACTTACCCCGTGTCATACAGTTACTGTCTAAGGCAAGATTTGAACTTGGGACATCCTGACTTCTAGACCAACACTCTATGCAGTAGGGAAGACTCCTTTATCTAAGTTTTCCAAACCATAAATGAATTTTTAAATCTCTTTTCTATAAGAGAAGAAGAATTCACTTGTCTTCAGCCAAAAAAACAAAGAATCCCAAAGTTGGAAGGGCCATCTATCCTAGCCTTAGTGGTACCTGTACCAGTTACTTCTACACCATCTCCAACAATCAGCACGCCTTTCCTTGAAGACCTCTTGGGAGGCAGAACCTATTATTTTTTTTAATTTAATTTTTATTTTTTTATTTTTTTATTTTTTTATTTATTTATTTATTTTTATTTTTTTATTTTTTTTATTAAAGCTTTTTATTTGTATAACATATGTATGGGTAGTTCCCCAACATTGATCTTTACAAAGCTTTCCATTACAAATTTTACCCCCAGTCCCCTCCCCTCCCCTAGATGGCAGGAAGTCCACTACATGCTAATAATGTTGAAATGCTTGAGAAGTTATGCAAGAAAAATCCTATCTACAAGAAAAAAAAGAATCAGAGAAAGGCAACACAATGCAAACAAATGTCAATAGAGATCATGAAAATGTTACGTTGTGGTCCATATTTCATTTCCCTCTCTCTGGGTGTATATGGTTTTCTTCAGTGAACAATTGGAACTGGTTTGAGACAATTCTTTGTTGCAGAAAGCTATGTCCATCAGAATTGATTATCATGTAATGCTGTTGTTGCTGTGTATGATGATCTCCTGGTTCTGCTCGTTTCACTCAGCATCAGTTCATGCAAGTCTCTCCAGGCCTCTCTGAAATCATCCTGCTGGTCGTTTCTTACAGAGCAATAATATTCCATAACATTCATATACCATAATTTATTCAGCCATTCTCCAATTGATGGGCATCCCTTCAGTTTCCAGTTTCTAGCCACCACAAAAAGGGCCGCCACAAACATTCTTGCACATGTGGGGCCCTTTCCCTCCTCTAAGATCTCTTTGGGATATAGTCCCAGTAGAAACACTGCTGGGTCAAAGGGTATGCACAGTTTGACGACTTTTGGGGCATAGTTCCAAGTTGCTCTCCAGAATGGTTGGATCTGTCCACAGTTCCACCAACAATGTATCAGTGTCCCAGTTTTCCCACATTCCCTCCAACATTCGTCGTTATCTTTTCCTGTCATTTTAGCCAATATGACAGGTGTGTAGTGGTATCTCAGAGTTGTCTTAATTTGCATTTCTCTGATCAATAGTGATTTGGAGCAACTTTTCATATGACTAGAGATGGTTTTAATTTCATCATCTGAAAATTGTCTGTTCATATCCCTTGACCACTTATCTATTGAAGAGTGGCTTGAATGGCAGAACCTATTATTTCCCTAATTATAACCTCATTTGCCACAAAACTGATTCTTATATCTAGCCTAAGCCTGTTTCCTATGAACTTTCACTCCTTAATATGAATTCTGTCCTTTGGATCCAAGCAAAAAGCCATTCTTTCCAGGCCCAGAAAGACTCTGTCAGAAGTTTTGCTTGTATTGAGAGTCAGCAGGTCTTGAATAAGATCATCCATTGATGCTATTTGATTGGGGTTCAAATGGGGAATATATTTAAGCCAATATGATAGTTGCTAGCTGACCTAGTTGTCCTTTGTTGGACACTTTTCATGGCTGAGCACTAAATTGCTTAAAGGGCATGTTGGTTATTTTGATGGTGAAGAAATATGCAGTGAATTTCCCTTCATTCATCATTTAGGACAATGGATGCAGACTCTTGCCTTTTGTTTATTAAATAATAGGTAAATCACCTGCTGGATTATTGCAGTCATGGATTATCTCCAATTGTTTTCCAAGTCTTAAAACTTCCATCTTAATTTGTAGTTAATTATGAATGCCCAGCACGTAGACAAATTTAAACATATCTTCTAGGTCAGCTAGGTGGTGCAGTGGATAGAGTATCAATTCAAAGTTGACCTTAGATACTAACTTTGTAATCTTGGGCAAGTTATTTAATCCTGTTTGACTCAGTTCTCTTATCTGTAAAAGGAATGGGAGAAGGAAATGCAATTTTGTAGGATCATAATAACCTCCTTTAATTGAGTGACTCTGAAATACTGCTTTTCCTTAGATATTGGTCTCAGGTGCTGACTCTGAATCATTTCTAGGCAATTCATTGAAATCCAGGCCAATTAAGTTGTTTTCTAAGTATGGCTATATATAACACACTTAGTCGGGCTTTTGTGATAAGTATACCTTAATATCTTAATAAAAAATAAAAAGATGAAGGGCCTTTTCAGAGGAAAGAGAACCAGAATTCTAATTACTTTCCATCTTTATAGTTGTTAATGAGAATGGGCTGTGGTTTTTAAAGTGAAGTCAGTATCAGGATGAAAAGGCAAGGCAAACATAACATGAGACTCACTTATGGCCCTTGGATAGGAGCAAGGCAGAAGATGGAGAATGATCACTAAGAAGAATTCTACAGTGAAAAGAAGCCAAGAGGGGCAGCTAGGTGGTGAAGTGGACAGAGCACCAGTTCTGGAGTTAGGAGGACCTGGATTCAAATCCAGCCTCAGATACTTACTAATTTTATGACTCTGGGCAAGTCTCTTACAGCAAGAGATGAAGGAGGAAGAGTTGAAATTGATGACATCAATAAGATGGGAAATTGGAAAGAGCCCCTTTGACACAAAGCAAGAGTCCAGGAGATTGATTGATGTTGCTTTCTGCAGAAGCCTGTGTTTAATGGGCCCTTCCAAATATTTCTTTACAAAACTTTGCTGGTGGATTTCAATTAGCTAGGAATGGATGTCTATTTTATGCATGGAGAATCCAATTGGCCATTCAGCTTTTTATGTGGCAGAGCTGGTTCGTCAAAAGTTAATGATAATGTGATGTTAAAGAATGGACATCACAGAGTGCTGGACTTGAATTCAAGAAGGCTAAATTCAAATCTTCCATCAGATTCTTGTGGACTATAGTCACTGGACCCCTCTGGATCTGAACTTGCTCATCTGTAAAAGGGGGATATTAAACATAACACAGAGCTGTTTGGAGGATCAAATAAGATAACATGCGTGAAGTGCTTTGCAAACTTTAAAGTGTTACATAAAAGTTGGCTATTATTATTATTGTAAAATATGTTATTTATGTCTTGCATAATATGACAAATTTTTATAAGGCAACTAGGTGGTACAGTGGATAGAGAACCAAGCTTGGACTCATAAGTATCTGAATTTAAATCTGGACTAAGACACTTACTAGCTGTGAGATACCCAAGAGGGCAGCTGGATTATAATTATAATGCTGGATTTGGATTCAGGGGGACCTGAATTTTAATTTTAACTAAGGTATTTTCTAGTTGTGTGACCTTGGGCAAGTTACCACCTCTGCCTGCCTCAATTACCTCATCTGTAAAATGGGGATAAGAACAGCACCTCTCTTAAGGGCTGTTGTGAGGACCAAATGAGATAATAATTATAAGTTGTTTAACATAGTACATGGCACATAAGTACTGTATAGATGTTAAATATCATAGTTATCATATCAGTCTCAGCTTCTTCATCTCTAAGTACTAATTAAGTGTTTACTATGTATGAGGCATTGTAGTAAGCATGGGGGCTACAAATAAAAGCAAAAAAAAATAAAATAAAAAGATATCTGTCCTCAAGGAATTCATAGTCTGATGGGACAAGATAAAAATTGTGCATGTACAAAATAGAGAATAGGAGGATTTTTAAAATACATATATATGTATATGTAAATTAGGGGCAGCTAGATGGTACAGTGGATAGAGCACCAGCTCTGAAGTCAGGAGGACCTGAATTCAAATTTGGCCTCAGACACTTAATACTTCCTAGCTGTGTGACCCTGGGCAAGTCACTTAACCCCAATTGCCTTAGGAGGGGGGGAAATGTATGTGTGTGTGTGTGTGTGTGTGTGTGTGTGTGTGTGTGTGTGTGTGTGTGTAAAATAAAGCGCTAGGTTCAGCAGACTCTAAAGTTCCTTCTAGCATAGATTTTGTAAGTTCTATTCTTTTGACTCTATCTAGGACTCATTCTCTAATAACCCAGGATCCTAAAATTGCTCTCTAAGGGCAAAGCCTCATGTAGATTAAGCTGTCACTATCAGTCTTAGAAATGCATCATGTTTCTGTTTCAACATTTGGAATCCATAAACCCGAGGGGAATTTGTAAATAAAAATATTCCATTTCACAAACAGAAGAAACAAAGGGCCTGCCTATTTTCAGAGCCATGACAGGCTCCCATTGGGGTCCCATCTCCTGAGCCTTCAATAGCAGCCCTGTTCAGTAGGGTCTATTGAGAGAAAATGACTTGGGGAAGGAAAGACTTCAGTTCAGCTGCAAACCCAAACATTAGCAAGAAGCCAGCTGCACGTGAACGGGAGCAGATGACGTGGCAGAACGGGCCTGTTTTTGTTCATCTCACAGCATTTGCAGCAGAGATAGAGAACAGTAGTCTGGAGCTGTCCCCTCCTAGCAAAAAGGGCTTTCGTTTGTTTCTGGCATCAGTGAAACACTGAAGTAACGTATGGCTGCTTCTCCAACTTGGGGCTGCACATGTTAGAAGCATCCGGGAGCCGGGGGCTTTTGTTCCCATCTGTTTTGAGACCACTTGGAGGTAGGGCTTGCCTGCTGTCAGCTCAATCCCTCTGACCTTTCTGAAAATCCATGACTGTGCAAAAGTGCTTAAGGACAAAGAGATACACTCCCCATTATTCTTTCTGTAGTCTTGGAATTCTTACATGATTCAATACATGTCCAATATTACTGGCAGATTCAAAATTCATTCTCTTGACCTTAAGAATAATATAATTATTGAGGGCAGCTAGATGCTACAGTGGATAGAGCACCAGTCCTGGAGTCAGAAGGACCTGAGTAAAAATCCTCTCTCAAACACTTAACACTTCCTAGCTATGTGATCCTGGGCAAATCACTTAACCCCAATTTCCTTGCCTAATAATAATAATAATAATATTAACAATAATAATAATATTTATTTATTGAGTCATTTCACTCATGTCTGACATTCTATGACTCCATTTGGAGTTTTCTTGGCCAAGATATTAAAGCAGTTGGCCATTTGTTTCTCCAATTCGTTTCATACATGAGAAAACTGAGGCAAACAGGGTTAAGTGACTTGCCCAGGGTCACAAGCTAATTAAATCTCTGGTCATCAATCTAATTAAGCACAGTAGTAACTGATGACAACCTGTGATTCTGACTTTGACCATGAGAAAAAGCAGCATTTTTTTAAAAAAAAATCTGCCTTCCATCAGGCATGTTTGCTGACTGGTGAAAACTTTCACTGAGATTCAGGAAAGAAACTAGGAGGAAGCTTCAATGCCATTATTGATAAATTGTTGGTTCCTTAGCTGATGGTTAAGCATCCTCCAAAGCCTTGGGTCTCCATAAAAACTGAGTCTCTCTGAGCAAGACTTGCAAGGAAAAGACTTTGGTTCTCATTAACAATCAAGAGCTGCAAGATCAGGAGAATTTACTATGTGCTCCCCAACAGAAAGATGAGTAGCTATCAGAAAGACTGTTTGTAAGGATAACTGATGATCTAACTGATGATAGAACTGACTAATCTGGCCTTACTCTGCTTATATACACATATCATCCAATTCTTGTTTATTTGTTTGTTTTCCTTGAATACATGCCCCATTTGCTATCTAAACTTTACAGATCACTGTATCCTGAACTTTTTGACATGATTATTCAAACATTTTCAGTCATGTCTGACTCCACTTAGGATTTTTTTTGCAAAGATACTGGAGTAGTTTGCCATTTCCTTCTCTAGCTCATTTTATAGATGAGGAAATTGAGGCAAACAGAGTGAAGTGACTTGTCCAAGATTTCACAGGTAGTGTCTGAGGCCATATTTGGATTGAGGAAGGGAAATTTTCCTTGATTCCAGACTCAGCCTTATCTACGGCCATCACCTAGCTGCCCTGTGTAGCATGGTGGAAAGACAACCAACCCAGGAGGTAAGAGATATGGCTGTTAGTCTCTTCTCCAACACTAAACATTTGGGATAGTCACTATTACTGGAGCCTCATCATTTTCATCAGTGAAATGAAAAAAATAACTGGATTAAATACTTCCCAAGGTCTAGCTGTTGAAGCCCAAGATCTAAGACTGTTAAACCTTCTTCTCCTGGGCCATTGGTCCTTGGGGTAATTTTTGAACTTGCATACCCTCTAGACTTTGAGGGCTTCTGCCCTAAGAGCATGCTTTATCTGGGAAAAGAGATTACAGGTTGAGTTTTAAAGTAAGATCTATGGGAACTGAAGTGCTTCCTGTGTGTTGTTTGGCCATAGCTTTCTCTTATGGATTCTACTCCTTTCATTGAGGAGCAGCTGGTGATTTCAAATGGTGGTGTAAACCTAGATATTGGGCCAAAGGTTTACAGTGATGGTTGTTCTAGAGACCACATTCATGAAATTACTCTGACCTCACTGAGACCCATGACCACTCTTATTTGAAATAGTCATTGACTATTTTCAGAGGAAATAATCTTTCAGGGAGGATATGGACAAACTTCTTTGGTTTATGCTAAAGTCATTTCTAATAGGATTAACCAAATTAGGTGTTTCTCCTAGGCAAAACTGTTGATTATTTAATGGATTTTTTTTTCATTGATTAAAAACTGAACTGAGTTGGGGTAAAAAAAAATACACCTAGTCTCACTTTTTTTCTGCCACTTTATGATTTATGTCATTCTTTCCAGTTGGAATATCCTCTTTTCCCATCTCCACCATGATGAAATCTTCATCACCATTAAAGGGATAGGAAGTGACTGATTTTATTGGTATGGGAAACACCTTTTATCAATGAATGTCATACCTTCACCACGACTAATATCTTGCCATTATTTGTATTCCTCTATATTCCCTAGAACATAAGCTGCATACTCCTTTCCTTTCAATTGATTATATTAACTCATCTGGCTGAAGGTCTAATTAGGGATAAAGTTGGCATTTCAAATACTTCACACCCCACATATCCTGATCCATATTGCTATCCCAGGAAGCATGGCATGCAGGTAGGATTTTAGCTTTCATCATCACTTAGCCAGTCTGAATTGTTTGTTCTGATGAATTAGTCAGAGAATTAATGGTCTTTACTGTTTCTGTGACATAATAGATTCTTCATGTGTGTATAATTCAATTTTTAAAAGCATTTATTAATCACCTATTGTATTCTAGACATTGTACTAAGTGCTGGGAATGAAGACACAAAAATGAAATCTCTTAAAGAACTTTCATTCTCTTACATTGGATTGAATTTGTGCATTAGTACAGGAGTTTGGAAAGAATCTTAGACTTGAAGATCAAGATCTAGAAGGGACTTCAGAGCCTAAACCATCCATTTATACAAATAAGGACACTGAGATCCAAGAAGTTGGCAGAACCATTATTTGGACTCAGGATAGCTAATTCCAATTTCTGTGTTCTTTCTACTATACTATGGTGACTTTTTTTTGAAACTGCTACTGAGTTCAGAAACCCTTAATGCCTCATTCCCTGTTTTGGGGACTCTGTTTTGACTCTTTTCTTGAAGGTGTAATATACAACAAAGGAAGATTTGGAATCATCAGATGCCTTTCTTCCTTTCCTTTCCAGGCTCAGATGATATTTGATTTAACATTAGCCTTTTACCTCCCTGTAATGCAGCTACTGCAATTTGTTCTGTGAGGGAACACTAATGGTCTTAAGTAAAGACATTAAGAAGCCACTTTTGTTACCCAGCCACTGAATTAATTCATAAGGAATAGTGACAATTTAAGATGGGAGAAAGAATAGAAGGGAAGGAGTTTAGAGGAGAAGAAAAAGAGGAAGAGGGGAAAAGGGTGGGAAAGAAGGAGAGGTGAAAAGCAACAAGAAAGAGGAGATGTGGAGGAAGAAGATAATCAGGATATGGCAGTGATAGAAGAGGGAGATGAATAAAGAATTATGGAAGAATGGATCAGACATCTTTATGTTGACTATATTCCTTAGGATCGCTTCAAACCCAACGAAAGTTCTTATCCAAGAACATCATCTGTATCTACATCTGGAAGAAGCTTTACAAAAAAATAGAGAAAACCTGTCACCTGGCCTTGCTACTTGTTTACCTTATTTCTGGGAATATCTTCTGTGAGGCAGGTAACTGCTTGTTTCTATGGCAACCATTGCTTCCCCCTTCTTATTTAAGTTTTTAAAAGGTGTTAAAGGGTAAAGAAATACACAAGTTTTCTTTTCTGTCTCCAAATTGCAGCAATTTTACACAGCTGCTGATTTAAGCAATCAGTCTAAGGGTGTGGCTTTTAAATCTATATTGTACAGAGAGAAATTGAGAGAGACAAATGTATTTTTCTGATGAGCATGTACTCTTTCTGGATATTTTTTCTGTCTAAGGATTGTACAATCTTATTATTTATCTTTCTCTCAGATATTTTACTGAATACCATCTGAACAATTAATCACTCCCATCTCCTTTGTTAAAGAAATCAACATCAAATGATTTAATACCCATCCTATGGTATATACAATCATCCCCAAAGAAAATTAGAAGAGCAATTTGGGAAAACTATACATTAGGAAGGACAATATATCAGAGAAGATCTCAAATATGATTGCCATGAATCTTACCTCTTCTCCTGCACCAGATTACCTTAACTGGATGACCTACTGTATGCCTTTCTCCTATGTATCTTGACTGTTATGAAATATTTATTCTGATCCTCAGGTATTTAGAAAATCATAATGGATAGCTGGATATTGTTCTGGTATACTGAAAGGTCTCAGGGGAGCAAGAATAAACTTTGCTAATTGTTTAAATGGTGCTTAAAGAGTCCCCAGTGTATTTTAACATTGCTTCCTCCATTGGTTTGTCATCAAACACTCCATCAATTCCCCATTCTGGAAACATGAAAGAAGAAGCTGCAAAACACCAGGGAATTGCAATCATTGAGTCATAATGAATACTAGATGATTAATCTCTGTCGCCTTCAAAACTGCAGACTTTTTGGTTGTACTTTGCTGCATTTCCTGGAGTTAATTTGGAGTTCTTTTTCCTAAGAGAGTCTTTGTGGGAAAACAAGTTACAATGGACAGCAGCAAGAGAATGTGACATGCTGATTCAAAAAATTAGATAATAGAAGAATTAGCTTCATGCTTTGGTTAAAAAAAAATGAACTTCCAAATACACAGAGACCTCTATTTCCAAGAAAGTTTAGACAAGTTTCTTAGAAGATTAGAAATGTAAATACTGGCATTTCCACAGAAGCCAAACTTCCATTGCTCTTGACCCAATAGTAATAAATCCTTATTTATCTTGAGATAACACTTTTATCTGCAATCTTTTAATGTCCAAAACTAAAATTGTTACATCTAATAATTAGTCAATCACCTATGAAGCACTTAAGTGAGTCTAAGAGGTTCTGATTAATCAATCTTCTATTCAGCACATTTTATGTGCCAGGCATGGTGCCAAGTTTTGGGTATTCAAAGAAAGCTCCTCAAGGAGCTTGAATTCAAATAGATAAAGCTATATTAAAGAAAGCCATATGGGTTTCAAGAACTAAAGATAAGAAGAGCATGCCGATGCTTTCATGGTGCCCATAAGAAACAGATGATCCAGGATTCTAAAAGATAGAATGATATTCTGTACTTTAGAAATTACATCATTTCTAGACAGTAAGATACTCTCTTCTTCCATGTGTTGAAGGGAATTTATAATTTTCCTACCATCTTACTTAGTCTTTGTTAAATTCTTGATCTCTTGAATAGGAGTACTACTTTCTTTAGGACATATGGCCAACCTCCATGTCTTCTCAGACTCTACACACATGTGCACCAGAACTCATTATCTTCTTTTCCAGGCTCATTCCTTCTCCAAATTTCCTTATTTCTGCTGAAGGTAGCATTATTATTCTAGTCTCCCTAGTTTTTGATGTGTTGAATCTTTTCAACTGTGACCAACTTTCCATCACTCCATTTTGGAATTTTTTTGACAAAGATAATAGAGTAGTTTGCCATTTCCTTCTCCAGCTCACTTTACAGATAGGGAAACTGAGGCAGACAAAGTGAAGTGATTTGCTTAAGGTCACACAGCTAATAAGTGACTGAGGCCAGATTTGAACTAGGAAAACGAGTCTTTCTGATTCCAGGACCAGTGCACTGTGCACTATGGCATTATTTACCTGCCTGGGAGTCAAGAAGACCTGAATTTAAATATAGCCTCCAACAATTATTAGCTATGTGACCCTGGGTGAAACACAACATCTTGTGTTTGACTCATTTTCCTTAACCATAAAATGGGGCTAATAACTACACCTACTTTGCAAGGTTGTTATGAAGATCAAATGAGATCATAAAGCACTTAGCACAATGTCTGGTATATGGTAGACCCTATATATATATAATTATTCCCTTCTGTCTCTTCCACATCTCCCATTATAATCTAATTTCCATGAGAACACATATTATTTTAGTTTTGTATTTTTATTTCCAGAGTCAAGCATACTATGTGCCTGGCACATAGTAGGTTCTTAATAAATACTTTAATGTCATTTTGTTTTCTACTGATCATTCCATGATTTATTACTATTGCTATAACCACCATTACTACTACTACTGCTATGGTACTGTTATTGCTGTTACTACTACTCTGGCTGGACAGTCTACACTGATAAAATCACAAGTCCAGTCAGAATAGGGAGTTCCTAGATATCACACACCTAGTATATATCAGAGCTACAGCTTGAACCTATGGCAACCAGATAGCCAGATGATCACTTTCTCCACCAAGCCATTCTACCTCTTGTTCTTTGGTCAAAATCCTTGACTGGTTTCCTTGCCTATTTAAAGTACATGCACTTGTGGACAAACTGGATGTCTTTTCCATTCATTTGAATGCAATAATCTGGGCTATATGAAGCCATTATCTACTTGTTTTTTATCTATAGAATTCTTCTTTTCTTAGTGGCCATGGAGATCACTAAGGAGGACTTTTAGTAAATATCCCAATGCATTACACAATCAAATGGTGCCATCTATAAACAGAAATATCTGGGGGGGGGCTTTTTTTACAGGGAACTCCTTCTAACTAGATTTCATATGAGATATTCTGACTTAATTTTTTTTAAATTTCAAATTATTGTTTTAAACCAGACTTGTGATTAAATCAACATATCACTCGCTATGAAAACACTCCCTCTACTCTTGAAGTTCATACTTGTGGTGTGACTTATAGTCTTGGAGAGAACTGGATATCTCTTCTGAAAAATATAGTATCAGTGATCATTGGGAAATGGTATGGGCAGTGACATAAAAGTATTTCCATTCCAGACTTCTGGTTTTCATAATTGCCTTTGTCCTTGATTGTTCTGTAACTTGCCATTAAAATGAGGTAGCTAATATTTAACCTTCAAAAGTACTATGATAATTATTGTATTCAAGAGCCCATAAAATCCTCCTTTAAAAGGGGTCTGTAAAAGAAATAATCCCCAATTAACAGTTAAGAAATTCTTATTCTTAATAATAGTAGAATTGTATAATAAAAGGGAAAAAAACACTGGACTTGAAGTCTGAAGAGACTTGAGTTCAAATGCTACCTATTACACTTTGATAATTGTGACAACATGGACAGGTCACATAACCTCAAATAGCCTCAAATTTTTTTTTTCATCTGTAAAATGTGGGAAATCATTTCCAGCAGCTCTCTATATTGCCAAACAAAGGTAGGACAAGCAGAGTAGCAAGCAGAGTTTCCTCACTATGAGTTCTCCATTTCTACCATTTTTCTTACCATATATTGTTGTCTCTGTGTCTAAGAATAAAATTAGAACGAAAGATCTCAACTTCATAATTAGAAGAAAACTATTTCTTCTTTGTATTATAATTGTTTTTTTTAAATTTTGTTTTATTTGCATAACATATGTGTGGGTAATTCTTCAACAATAACCCTTACATAGCTTTCCGTTACAAATTTTTCCCCCCAACTCCCCACCCCTCCCCTAGATGGCAGGATATCCACTACATGTTAATTATGTTAAAATATTGGCAAATCGAATATATGTATACATATTTCCAAACTTATCATTGTTGTGCAAGAAAAATCTTATCTACACAAAAGATATATCAGATAAAGGAAACACAATGTAAGCAAACATCAATCAAGGAGTATGAGAATGTTATGTTGTGGTCCACATTTCACATTCCTCTCTCTGGGTGTATATGGCTTTCTTCAGTGAACAATTGGAGGTGGTTTGAAACATTTCATTGTTGAAGAGAGCCATGTCCATCAGAATTAATTGTCATATAGTACTGTTGTTGTTGTATTATAATTGTTAATAATTATTATCATTAACTGGACCTGTGATTTTAATGGCATAAGAAAGAATGCCTTCCACTAGTAGACAACAGCATCTTCTATATAACTTAATGTGTCGGGAGAGTTGCCTAAAGGACTGAAAGCTGAAATTATTATTGTTATTGTTAATAATAATAACTAACCATTAACTATTAATGTGCCATTAGCTAATTAGCACTTTACAATTTGTAAAAACTCTTTACAAACATTATCTCATTTTATCCTCACAACAAACCTGAAGATAAAATACCATTGTTATTTCCATTTTACAAATGGGCAAACTGAAGCTGAGACCTATTTAGAGACTTCCCCGGCATCACATAGCTGTTTAGCACCAGATTCAAATGCAGGTCTTCCTGATTCCAGTTCAGCATGCTACCTACTAACTTTCCCAGGGTAACACATGCAGTATATGGCAAAGGTGGGACTTAAGACCCACCTTTGACATTTCCACCATTTGATATACTTAATTCAGATCTTTCTAACTTCAAGGCCAGTTGTTTATTTCCTCTACCAGGACTTATTACATTTTTTATACTTGCAACCCCTTTTCACCCTAGAAATTTTTATGTAACCCTGGGTATATAGGTATGTAAATCAAACATTGACTAATAATGAATCATAAAAAATTATTTTGAAACTATTGGTATACATATAATTTATCATTTATTAAAGATGAAAGAAAAAAATTGCACACTAATGAGATTGTGTTTCTTTTTACATAAAAAATTAAATTTTGGAGGAATATTTGATACCTTTTACTATTGCCAAATGTTTCATGGTTCCCACATTCACAGCCCACAGCTTAAGTGGCTTTGTACTATATCATTTATTTAAGGTTGAAAATAAACCACTAAAAAAGTTGGATTCCTTACAGAAGGTAGGTATATTCAATGAATGGGCAAAGATATTTTACCTGATTGGTTTCATTATAATTTTACTCTATATTGAATACCCACAATGATCTTAGAGGAACTGTAAATCTGGGAAATACTGAACTCTTCTATTCTTTGACAATTATCGAAAACACAGTAGAGTATAATGATGTTTTTATTGTAATCCTACCTGCCAGTATTTCATTGATTTGCAGAGTCAATTTCAGAAGAGGAAGGATTCTAAGAGATCTAGTGTACTCCTGCCCCCTCATTTTACACATAAGCCTTCCAGGAGATCATACTAGTGGCCAAGTAGTAGCAGTCAGAAGTAATATCATTTGGACCAAAGCATTCTTGAAAGTATTAAATGCTGTTATAAAAGAGATTTCTTCTTGTGGAAGGACTTTTCATCTCAATAATAGGTAATTTTTAAATTCACTTAAAAACATCCATTTCTCTGCACTTCCATTAAAGTGAAACATTGGGTTCAGAGAAAATTATGGGTCCAGTTTATGCCATCATCTGAAAGCTTTATGATGTCTTCACTTTGCAAATGGCAAAGTGACTTTGGATCTGATGTCAAGAAAAACTTGATACTCAGCACTATCCCAAAGTGGAATGGGCTGCCCCAGAAGGTAGGAGGGTCTGCACACTGAAGACCTTTGAGTAAAGATTGTCTTACCATTAGACAGCCATGATGTAGAAGGCATTTCTAAATGATGACTTAGAAGCTTCCTCCTAACTCTAATCTCTCTGTGCCTCAGTTTTTTCATCTATAAAATACAGGAGCCACACTTAATGACTTTTGAGCTTTCTTCTAGTTCATAATCTCAATGAACCTATTATCCTAATTGTAACAATAATAATAGTTATCATTTATATAGCACTTAAAAGTTTAAGAAGCACTCTATTCTCTGTAGATAGATGACTGATAGGTGATGATGAGAAGACCCTGATATCAGGGAGGTAATACAAACTAAATGTATTTAAGGGAGGGAGAGCTGTGCAAAGTCACCAGCCTCTCTGGAGCCATCTGGGTCCAATGGCAAGATCTAAATCAGGGTGACATGAGTTGTCTCGATGATGATAATGATGAAAGATGTGGCCATTCTTTCTGTTGAAGTCTTCACAAAAATATCACTTCTTTCAAAACAATCCTGTGAGTTTAGTATTTAAAAAAATCCCCATTTTATAAATGAGAAAACCAAAGTGCAAAAAGGTGGTTTTCTCAGTATCACATTTACAGTAGACAGGAATTGAACCCTGATTTCTCCTATGCCAAAGTCCAGAATGCTTTTCCCTACATGCCATTGATATCTATGTGATGAATGAAATGACTATATTTCCAAAGTCTTAGCACGGTAAAGCAGTTTTCAAAATATAGTCTGACCTGGCAAAATAAAATTCCTCAGCAGTTAAGATCTGATCTACATAGAAGCCAAGATTCTTCTTTTTCTCAAAGTCTTACTGATTAAAAACTCCCTGGAGACTTTCTTCAAAGACTAGGTTAGAGACACAAATGACTGTTTTAGCTGTAGGAACAAATTCCAAGCACATCCCATGAACGTAGTTAACTGAAAGGAAAATTGTACCCTTCTTCAGTTGTTTATTTAATAATTTGTCAGAACCCTCTTTAGTATCTCAAAGGAGCTTGTATATGTCACATGGGCCCCAGACAGTTAAAGGGTTTAATTTATCTGCATTAACCTACTATTTTGGCAATGTCGAGTAGACCAAACATGTTTCATTGCCTCTACTTTTCTCCTTTATATAGTTTACTAAATAGACTTTTTTTACTCTATACCTGATATGAAACTTCACTCTCATTTTATGTTATCAAGATTCCATCATAGGGAAATAATGATAGTTTTCCAATATGTAATGCCCAAAGATACAATCTTATCAGTGTCTCACTGTGTGTATTAAAGTTTTATCCATTAGACCATAAAATAATAATGCTGTAAATAACCTCAGCATTGGAAAAACTGGGGCGAATTTCCGACAAGTACCTTCTTGGTTATATGGAGGTTGATGCCATAAAAAGCAGTGCTTCTCCATATTACGGTGAGAAATTTCTTCATGGAGATTGTTGGCCAAGGGAGCAAATCATATTCTAATAGAAATAGAATATTCTGTAGCAGGATTTTATGCATGTCTGTCATTGAAACTTTGGGCAGTCTTGTGAAATCTCTAGACCCTCTCTCAGAATGGTGTTTTTAAATACTTAAAATAAAGTGCATAGAATTACAAAAAAACAAATTATATTGTAATATCATTATTAAAAAAACTTTAAATTCATGCACCTCAGGTTAAAGACTCATTCTGATAGATGAAATATGGCTCCATGCCTCAGACTAAATAGTATATGAACCAACACAATTATTTTTCCCTGCATCCTGTAGGGTAGTGAAGATATTAATGTACCCACATTCAAAAACTGATCTCTTTAGGAGGCCTTCTCTGAGTATAAGCTTCTAAAGGGGAGGGACTGTGACATGTCTATATTTCTGAAGTCCTTAGAACAAAGTCTGGCATAAAGTAGGTACTTAATAAAGATTTGTTGTTTGTTTGATTGATTTATCTCCAGTTCTGAGAAGAGATACATCCTTATCTTCTAGGAATCCCTATCAGTCAACCTATGAATATTTTTAAACACTGATCTAAGTCTAGTATTATGTTTAGTACTATTGATGTAAAGCAAGATTATTCTGTCTTTCACATTATGTTCTAATCTTGCTTGTGTATCATAACATGCCAAGGAATTATGGGTTTAATGACGGAAGGAACCTTTGAAGTTTAGTCCTATCTTCTCCTTTTATAAATTATTAAGCTGTGACCCAAATAAGTTTGACCTTTGGCTTACCCAAGGTCAAATAATAAGTAATAAGTACTGAAAGTGAGACTTGAATGCAGCTCTTCCTGACTCCTAAATTCACCACACTCTCTACTCTCCATTCACCACTCTCAAGACATTGAAAACTAATAGATTCACCTTTTGGGGAAGAAGAAAAGGGAAGTGTTTTCCTTCTAAAATGATAATAATCTAGAACAGCTATGCTTTTTTGGCAATGGAATTTTCCTCTGTTTTCTGATAAGGGCTTTTCTCCTTTGTAGTTGTAAGTTCTTGTTATTGTGTTTTTTCCCTCCATCACCCCCCAAAAAAAATTCCCAAGCCTTAGCATGTAAAATCCAATTCTTCAGCCCTTTGTACAGCTGAGTGGTCTGTGTTTTTTTCTTATTTGATTTGGCTTTTTTTTTCTTGTTTTAGTGGGAAAGGAGCCAAAGACATGAATATTCATGGCACTGTTAAACAAGATTTTTATTGAAAACAAAAATGGTTCTGAAGGCTTTCATTTGTCACTCTCCAGCCAGCCAGCAAAAGCCCCATTGAACAGATTTATATTGGCAATTTTTGTTGTTTGCAGGTTACTTTTGGTGAGAATATACAGCACCCTCCCAGTGAGCAAGGTATCTGGGTTGCTTCTCCCCTAACACCACCCCTTTATTTTAGACTTACTTACAAATGGGTTCTCCTGTTTATATCTTTTTGACTTTCCTTATCCCCTTTTCTAAGCAGTGAGGGACAACTAAGAAGAGCTGAATAGTTAAGAGGAAAACATCATTCTTTGGGGAGGGGGTGTAAATTATGTTTTAGTTTCTTTTCTACTTACCCTGGATAGCAAGTAGAATGAGGTTGAGACTTTTCTATTCATCCAGAATGGATCTTGTTTTATTCTGTCTAGTTTTTGCAAGTCCCTGCTTGCTATCTTCTGTATTCAAGTGGGCTATACCACTCTGTGATATTGATTAATCAATGCATTATTCTTCCACACACATTCTAGCAGTTCAAGGCTACTCATTTTTCATGAGTCCTATTGTTATTTAGCAGAAAATAAATATGCCATCAGAAATGTATTGCAGTGCTGACTAAAATGTGAAGGTGATTTTTACTTCCAGCCTTTTTGTAAGTGGTACTTATTTATGAAACAGAAATTCCCAGAAGGAGATGCCAAATTTTTTTAGGATAATGGTTGTTGGGGTTGCAGTAATATGATAGACACCCTGAAAACACAATTTTTATTCCATATCATTGCTTTTTTTTTTCAAAAATGTCTCAGCAATATGACTGTTTCTATGGATTCATTCTTTCATTTAATTCATTCAGCAATCATTTATTAAGCAATTAATGAAGACCCAGTATTGTTCTAGGCTCTGAGGAGACAGAGACACAATAAAATCAGTCCTGTTCTCAGGGAGCTTACATTCTACTGGTGGGAAACACCACAAATACGTATAATTACAAAACCAATGCACAGTGGATAAAGAACTCACCTCAGAGCTATGCAGAACTGGGATCAAGTTCTGCTTCTGACTCATTCTGACTGTAGAACTCTAGGCAAGTCATTTCATAAATTGTGTCTTTTGGGCCAATGGTTTCAAGCATACCACTTGCAGATACACATGGCCCACAACAATCTCCCACTGAGTTCTGAACCAGATTAAAATATAAAATATTTAACAAAATAAATCAAGATATAATAAACCAAATATAACATTACATTTTAAAGCTAAAACAATACGGCACCTGCAGGGATTTGTATTACAGATTAGTGGCCATTTTTTTCTACTTGAATCTAACATAATTCTTCTAGGAAACATTTTAAGACTAAGTTATAGAGAAGTAGTCAACTTGTACTGGTATAGTTTTCTCACATGGGAGTTACCAAATTGGAGGAGTCACAGATCCAGTTCTTATCCCTATTCCTATGTAAAATGGTTTCAAAGTTACAAGAATGGATGTAGTAAGTAAACTTGGAATTGAAAGGATGGGACAGTGGATAAAGTTCTGGACCTGGAGTCAGAAAGACTTGAACTCAGATACCTACTTTCTGACCCTGTGGAAGTTACTTATTTCACCATGTTTGCTTCAGTTTCCTCATTTATAGAATGAGCTAAAGAAGGAAATGGCAAACCACTCTAGTATCTTTCCCAAGAAAACTTCAAGTGGGGACATGGAGAATTATATATGACTTAAAACAACTCAACAACAAAGGAAGTAACTATACTATATACTATACTATACTATATACTATATACCAGCTATACTTTGAAGGGCAGAAGATCAATGTCACATAGGAAGAAATAATAAAATAAATACCGGTCAAAGAAAAAAATTGAGAAAGCCATCTTGAAACAAAAATGCTCCTGTGGGGGCAGCTAGGTGGCGCAGTGGTTAGAGCACCAGCCCTGAAGTCAGGAGGACCTGAGTTCAAATCTGGTCTCAGACACTTCCTAGCTGTGTGACCCTGGGCAAGTCACTTAACCCTAATTGCCTCAGCAAAAAGCAAAAAAAAAAAAAAAAATGCTCCTGTGTCTTTTTGGCTTCCCCGTAATGAGAAAAAGCTTGGAAGACAAAAGTCACAGGGCAGTGATATAAAACATTATCATAGCAGCTTAGGGAACAAGCAGTAACTGCCTTATTAAAAATTTTTGGTGTATTTTCATTTCTTGATTTTAATGCCAAATTAGAAAGGAAAAGGGAACTCTTATTAGTCAGTCAGTTGGTAATCACCATGTGCTGGGGACTTTGCTAAGCACTAGGGACACAAAACAATGATCGTTGCTCATGGTATAACAGAAAAGAAATCATGCAAACAATTATATCCAAAGAAGACATATACAGAAAAAAATAAAGCAATCAACCAAGAGAAGGTACTAATATTACGGAGGTTGGGGAAAGTCTTCCTTCAGAAAGTGTGATTTAAACTGGAATTTCAAAGCATCTCGGAAAACCAGGAGGCAGAAACTAGGAGGTAGAGCATTCCAGACATACATGGGGGCTAGCCACTGAAAATGCCCAGAAGCAGGAGCTGGAGTGAGTTCTGTGTACCGAATTCTTATAGAGGGAACTGCTTATTCTAATATTATGGTTTTTTTAAATTAGATAATGTTTCAAATGTAGGAGAGCAAGAGTTTTCCTGTGGAGGTATTGATATGGAGAGAAGTCTGATAGGTGGTCAGTAGAGAGTAAAGATATAGAGGAAGATGGGCTTTTGATGTTTGATTCTGAGCTCTGGGTGACCAGTTTAATCAAAATTACAGCATGAGAAAGAATTGCCATGGCAACATAATATTTGCTCTTAAAGGAAAAAAAATAATGTGGAATTTGTATGGGAGGGGTCCTGGAGGACAAAAATTCAAAGACGAAGACAAAATACAATTTATTTAAAAGGTAGATGTGTTTATTCATGAGTCTTCTCTTCCCCACCTTTCTCTTCCCCACCTTGGAAATTAGCAAGGAAAAAATAAGTAAATCTTGTATATCAAATAGTTGAAGAACTTTATTTAAAAAGTCATGTGTGCAACCATAGAATTATATTTTGAAGAACCTTAAATTGGAAAGAGATTTTCAAATACCTCTGATCAGTTTTATACCAGAGCAAGAATTCTTTTTGCAATCTTTCTAGACACTGGCCCAGTCTATGTTTGAAGACCTTTACTGTGAAAATGTCTTTACTTCCTCTTGAAGAAATCCCTTTCACTTTGCTCTAAGTAGTATGATGATTTTCCTAACATAGAGATGAAATCTCCAGCTCTGCAACATCCAGATGCTGCTGCTAGTTCTGTGCTTTAGACCCAAATGGAATAAGTTCAATCCCTCTTACCCATGACAGTCTTTCAGATAATTAAAATATGTATCATGACCCCTTATCTTCTCCCCCAAGCTAAACATCCTTCATTCCTTCAACTAATTCTTGTGAGATATGATCTAGAAGCCATTCACCATCCTCATTAACCTGTTTTCAAAACTCCACTTAATCAGCTTTTCACATATTGATCTGCTATAATATTCAACTACCCTGATATTATGGAAGAAGTAGATGAAGAAACAACAAAAACCCAATATTTGTAAAGTGTTATATTAATGCTAACTTTTATTATTACTATTATTATGGTGAATCCAGCCTTAGAGGAAAAATATTGGAATACCCAATGTAGTGATGGAAGGATTGATCTGATTACAGTGTAGGGTAAGATGGGAACAAATATTCTGAGGAGAAGATGGCTAAATAATTAAGTGGAATATGGCATCAGCTGCCTAGAGTTAGTGGGCCACATGAGGAATTTAACCAATTAGGAAGGCAGGAAGACTTGGGCTAAAAAATTCTGAAGAAGAAATGATTAATTTCTCAAGGATTAAACTCAATTTACTTTTCACCATAAAGAAAGAGAAGGAGAGGGAGAAAGAGAGGAAGAGGGAGAGGGAGAATATGAGTTTGGTTAGAGAGAGGGGGAAGAAGGGAAGGAAGGAGAGAGGGAGAGGAAAAGAGAGAGAAGAGAAGGAATAAAGGAGAGAGAAGAAAAAAGAAAAGAAAAAATAGAAAAAAAAAGATCCCTATTATTAAGTAGCTGAAACATTTTAGTAACACAAGACTACTTCTTTTTTTTTATTAAAGCTTTTTATTTGTATAACATATGTATGGGTAGTTCCCCAACATTGATCTTTACAAAGCTTTCCATTACAAATTTTACCTCTAGTCCACTCCCCTCCCCTAGATGGCAGGAAGTCCACTACATGTTAATAATGTTGAAATGCTTGAGAAGTTATGCAAGAAAAATCCTATCTACAAGAAAAAAAAGAATCAGAGAAAGGCAACACAATGCAAGCAAATGTCAATAGAGGTCATGAAAATGTTACGTTGTGGTCCATATTTCATATCCCTCTCTCTGGATGTATATGGTTTTCTTCAGTGAACAACTGGAACTGGTTTGAGACAATTCTTTGTTGCAGAGAGCCATGTCCATCAGAATTGATCATCACGTAATACTGTTGTTGCTGTGTATGATGATCTCCTGGTTCTGCTAGTTTCACTCAGCATCAGTTCATGCAAGTCCCTCCAGGCCTCTCTGAAATCATCCTGCTGGTCATTTCTTACACAGCAATAATATTCCATAACATTCATATACCATAATTTATTCAGCCACTCTCCAATTGATGGGCATCCCTTCAGTTTCCAGTTTCTAGCCACTACAAAAAGGGCTGCCACAAACATTCTTGCACAGGTGGGTCCCTTTCCCTCCTCTAAGATCTCTTTGGGATATAGGCCCAGTAGAAACACTGCTGGGTCAAAGGGTATGCACAGTTTGACAACTTTTTGAGCATAGCTCCAAATTGCTCTCCAGAATGGTTGGATCCGTTCACAGTTCCACCAACAATGTATTAGTGTCCCACTTTTTCCACATCCCCTCCAACATTCATCGTTATCTTTTCCTGTCATTTTAGCCAATCTGACAGGTGTGTAGTGGTACCTCAGAGTTGTCTTAATTTGCATTTCTCTGATCAATAGTGATTTGGAGCAACTTTTCATATGACTAGAGATGGTTTTAATTTCATCATCTGAAAATTGTCTGTTCATATCCCTTGACCACTTATCTATTGAAGAGTGGCTTGAATTCTTATAGATATATGAGACAATTCTCTATATATTTTAGAAATGAGGCCTTTATCAGAACTATTAAATGTAAAGATGATTTCCCAATTTGATGCTTCCCTCCTAATCTTGTCTGCATTTGTTTTGTTTGTACAGAAACTTTTTAAGTTAATATAATCAAAATTATCCATCTGGTGTTCAATTAGGAGTTCCAAGTCTTCTTTGGACATAAATTTATTCCATCTTCACAGGTCTGAGAGATAAACTATATTACGTTCCTCTAAATTGCTTACAAAGTCCCTCTTTATATCTAGATCATGAACCCATTTAGATCTTATCTTGGTATGTGGTGTTAGGTATAGGTCAAGCCCTAATTTCTTCCACACTAGTTTCCAATTTTCCCAGCAGTTTTTGCCGAATAGTTAGTACTTATCCCAAAAACTGGGGTCTTTGGGTTTATCGAACACTAGATTGTTAAGGTTAATGCCTAGGTTGTCCTGATAACATATCCTGTGCCACTGATCCACTGCTCTATTTCTTATCCAGTACCAAACGGTTTTGATGACCGCTGCTTTGTAATATAGTTTTAGATCTGGTACAGCAAGGCCACCTTCATCTGCCTTTTTTTTTCATTAATCCCCTTGAAATCCTTGACCTTTTGTTCTTCCAAATGAACTTTGCTACTATTTTTTCTAGATCTGTAAAATAATTTCTTGGGAGTTTGATTGGTATGGCACTAAATAAGTAGATTAGTTTGGGTAGTATTGTCATTTTTATTATGTTCGCTCTGCCTACCCATGAGCACTTAATATTTTTCCAATTGATTAGGTCTGATTTTATTTGTGTGGAAAGTGTTTTGTAATTTAGTTCGTATAGTTTCTGACGTTTCCTTGGCAGATAGATTCCCAAATATTTTATCCTATCATCTGCTATTTGGAATGGAATTTCTTTTTGTATCTCTTGCTGCTGAACTTTGTTGGTAATATATAAAAATGCTAATGATTTATGTGGATTAATTTTGAATCCTGCAACTTTGCTAAAGTTGTGAATTGTTTCTAGTAGTTTTTTAGTTGAGTCTCTAGGTTTCTCTAAGTATACCATCATGTCATCTGCAAAGAGTGATAATTTGGTTTCTTCATTACCTACTCTGATTCCTTTTATCTCTTTTTCTTCTCTTATTGCTAAAGCTAACATTTCTAATACAATATTAAATAGTAATGGTGACAGTGGGCAGCCTTGTTTCACTCCTGATCTTATGGGGAATGGTTTTAGTTTGTCTCCATTACATATGATGCTTGCTGATGGTTTTAAATAGATGCTACTGGTCATTTTAAGGAAAAGCCCATTTATTCCTATACTCTCTAGTGTTTTTAATAGGAAAGGGTGTTGGATTTTATCAAATGCTTTTTCTGCATCTATTGAGATAATCATATGGTTTTTGTTAGTTTGGTTATTAATGTAATTAATTATGCTGATAGTTTTCCTAATATTGAACCAGCCCTGCATCCCTGGTATAAATCCTACTTGGTCATAGTGTACTATCCTGGGGATGACTTTCTGTAACCTCATTGCTAATATCTTATTTAAAATTTTTGCATCAATATTCATTAGGGAAATTGGTCTATAGTCTTCTTTCTCTGTTTTCACCCTACCTGGTTTAGCTATCAGCACCATATCGGTCTGATAGAAGGATTCTGGCAGTATACCTTCTGTCCCTATTTTCTCAAATAGTTTGTGTAGTATTGGAATTAATTGTTCTTTGAATGTTTGGTAGAATTCACATGTAAATCCATCTGGCCCTGGAGATTTTTTCTTAGGGAGTTGGTTAATGGCTTGTTCTATTTCTTTTTCTGATATGGGGCTATTTAAATAATTTATATCCTCTTCTGTTAACCTGGGCAATCTATATTTTTGTAGATATTCCTCCATTTCATTTAGATTATCAAACTTACAGGCATAACGTTGGGCAAAGTAACTCCTAATTATTGCTCTAATTTCCTCTTCATTGGAGGAAAGTTCTCCCTTATCATTCTTGAGACTAACAATTTGATTTTCCTCTTTCCTTTTTCTAATCAAATTAACTAAAGGCTTATCTATTTTGTTAGTTTTTTCATAGAACCAACTCTTAGTTTTATTTATTAACTCAATAGTTTTCTTATTTTCGATTTTATTAATTTCTCCTTTTACTTTTAGAATTTCCAATTTGGTATTTAATTGAGGGTTTTTAATTTATTCTTTTTCTAGTTTTTTTAATAATAAGCCCAATTCATTGATGTTTTCTTTCTCTATTTTATGCAAGTAAGCATCTAGAGATATAAAATTGCCCCTTATAACTGCTTTAGCCATATCCCACAAATTTTGGTATGTTGTCTCCTTATTGTCATTCTCCTGGATGAAATTATTGATTAACATAAGACTACTTCTTAAAAAAAATAAAATAAATGAAAAAAAAAAGATCAGAACCTGTTGGTCACATCCTTTGCTGCTGGTGGATAGGTCTTAATCTCAGATCTTGGTGTTGCTTTCCAATAGATTTTGTCAGATTTTATCAGAGAGATTTAATGCAAAGATTTAGCTTTTTTCAATTCCTGCCTTTTCATCTGATTTTAGTTCCTTTGATTTTAGTTTTACAAAAACTTATACATTTTATAAAAGCAAGCTGGGCTTTCCTCCTAATAACATATGGTCTCTTCTATTTCTTTTTTCTTTAGTTATCAACTTTTCCCTTTCCTAAAATTGTGAAAGACAGGATCATGCATTGTCTCCTAATTTTCATACAATGTGACTTTTTATATGTAGATCATTTATTCATGTGAAATTGATTGTGATATAATGTGTAAAATATTGATCTAATTCTATTTTTTCTTCAAAACTGCTGTTTTTTTTAGCAGTTCTGGTCAAATCACAGCATCTCAGAAATGGAAAAGGAACTAAAAAACCAATGAGTCTAGACTATATCTCAAAAATAATCCACTCTACTAATGCCTAAAAATCTTTTGTGGATACCAGTGGAGCACAAGACTGTCCATCTGTTTCCTATTGCTTACTCTCATTAAATGTTCTACTTCCTTTTCTGATCATCCATTTCCTTTATCGTGTCTTTCATGACATTCTTTATGTATGAGTCATCATTGATAATATTCTGTGATCCAATGATAATCTTTAATCCTCTCTTTCATTGCCCTTTGAGTCATCCACCTCTTTGATCCTAAGAAGAGTATTCTGTGATTTATAGTCAAATGGTATCACTAAGATAATATTTGTGACCCATAAGACAAAGGGTTAAATGATATTTCTGGAGTATATAGATAAAATTAGGTCAAGGAAATTAAGAGAAAATAGTTTTCCACTGAGGTTAGTATCTAATCAGTACAAAATGTAATAATACCCTGGGAGTTGTTTCACCTTCTGACATTTGTATAATTGTAAAAAATAGATGATTCATTTAGATTGAATTAAATTTAAACTTAAAAAATAATAATCACTGACATTTATCAGCAGGACAATGAATATGGCTGAGTCCAATAGACTTTATGTGTTCCTTCTCATTATTTCTTGGCATTTATTTAATCACTTGAACCTGCTTGAAAGACAGCTGTCTAATAATAGCAACTTCCATCAATACAACTGTTTATGAATTCCCAGAGATTCCAAGACTCAAGATGAAACTCCCCACTAAAAGCCCTTCTTCTAGCAGTGGGATAAAACTTAAAGCTTCTTATCCAACCAACCCAGAAATAATTGAAGACCACAAAGTAAGTATGCAGTGTCTAAAGGAAAAAGAATAGGCAAATTTAATAGAGTATTGACCTTTGTTCATGAAGATGATACTACTGTTTCTACCTGTCAAACACCGGCTTGGAGATTCTTTTCTCCTCCTGCATTAGATAGGTTATTATACACAGTCACTTTCTTGTTTTCAAACCTTAAAGTTAATATAAATATTAATCATTAATTAATAATGTTGACCTGGGTATTTATTATATATAATTACTATAAATGACACAAAATCAAATCGACAATAAAGAAACAAGCATTTATTAAGTACCTACTATGTTCTAGGCACTGAGCTAAGCACTTCATAATCATTATTTCATTTGATCATCACAATCCTGAGAGATGAGAGCTATTATTTCCTCCATTTTATAAGGGATACACATAGCTAATGAGTATATGAGGTCAGATTTAAACTCAGGTCTTTTCTGATTCCAGGATCAGTCGTGGATCCACTCTGCCACCCAACTGTCATATTTATATGTAGGCACAAATACATTTGTGTCTACATGCTAGACATTGTGCTAAGGGCTAAAGATAAAAAAACAGGCAAAACTTACATGCACATGTATATACACATACATACATATACATAAAATCCAGACCCTGCCTTCTATTAACTGACAACATAACAGGCACACAACATGCAAATAATCATATGCAAAATATACATGTGTATGTATATGTGTGTGTAAGCACACAAATAAAAAAATCAGGAAAAAGTGGAAATTATCTCAAAAGAAATGCATTCATATTAAAGAAAATCAAGAAAGCTCCCTGAGGAAGTTAGGATTCGAGGCCAAAAAGCAAAACTCAGAAAGAAATGAGAAGAAAAAGAGATATAGACATGGAGAACAGCCAATAAAAATGCATGGAGTCAGGAGGTATAACTTTCAAATACATGTCACTCAAAATGTAACAAATATGATACTGATGTCTAATAGGATTTGGAAAATGGTGCCATATTATACAGTTCTATATTCAAATGACACATAATCCATATTGCGGTGCATCATGTATGGCAAAGACTAAAAAGATGACCCCCATGTACTAACCATTGGTCCTTTGTTTTGATGTAGGCTAGCCCTTTGATACTCTAAAGTAGATAAATGATAAAGATTTGAGTTTTCATTATATAATTCATCTAGTTTAGTCAGTACCCATATAATCTTCCCAGCCATCTCCAACCATGTTGCCAGAACACTGATCTTCCTCATCTCCCCCATTCACAAGAATTTGAATTCTGTCCATTGGGACTGGGCTTTGGATTTTAGCTGAAATATTTTTTTCTTCAAAACCAGGACTGGTTCACCCTTGGATATTCTGATCATTCCCAAACCATGTCAGCTTTCCCAATTGCACCAAAAAGATACATAGATGGATAGGTAGATAGATCAATGGATAGATCAATAGATGGATCGATAGATATGTGTGTACCTCTATTTGGTACATTTGTAAAGATATCTGACTCTTTTTTATTCTCCTAAACATAAATTAGTGTATACTCTAACTGCTGAATTACTTTGTACTGATCAGTGAGAGTAGTTCTGAAAAACTGGTTGTCTGGTACCCAATTGCTTAAGATGTTTAATATCTAGGACTAGAGCCACTATCTAGACTTGGGGGAGAAAGAGAGAGAAGTTGATTACTATGTCTGTATAAATCTTCTTTGTATGTGTATACCTCTGCTTGTACACTATTGAAATGGTAGAGTTTAACTCTGCCCTCACCCCGATTAGTATAATCAAAGAAAAACCAGATAGCTTGATTAAGTCATCAATCAAAAGTATTAACGAGGTAAAAACAAGTCTTTAATCAGTTTGAAGGCAATAAGGTGCTTTGATCCTTGAATAAAGATAGATGATATCATACCACAATCATCTTGTGACTGTCTCAAAGATATATCTTTGTACCTATAAAAAAAATAGCAAGTCATTTCAGAGTTGCACCATCCAATGGTAGGCTGATCCATTGTTATTTATTGTTCATTTTCAAAAAAGAATCAATGACATCACAGGGGATGTTTTGATTTGCACGTGAATTTGATTTAAGTGAAGCAGAATTCCACAAAATTATCAGTCTCACTCTTTCTTCCAGTCATCAAAATCCAGACTGCATCCCAATCCTATGGCAGGACAAAAGTCAAGATGTGGGGCAATGTACTAAGATGCAATGGATAACCTTAGTGTCTTCAATTTCTGAACTAATTCCAAATATTCCATAGCACCTGCTTAATACGTTTAAGATGTTAATTAATTTTAAATTAATTACTTAAATTACTTAAAATTATTATTTTAAATTAAAATTTAAAAAATATTCTTGGCCACCCATTTCTCTAGTGAGAGTCTTCACATGCTTGAGATAAACATCCCCCTAACTCACCAATGGATTTGAGGTCTATCAGTTACCTTCAGTCTCTTTACTTAGATGGTTTTATGGTAGTATGGCCACTACACATGCTATAGCTTCTTGGAGCCACAGGTGAGATTGGATAATGAGTGTCAAATGGAGATGAGCAGCCTAGAAAAATGCTTGGCAAGTCTTCACACCAGAGGTTCTAGTTCTTCTGAACACCCCACCTCCCAACTCAAAGACAATCTAGTAGCAAAAGAACTCCATTTAAAGTCCTGAGAAAGAATCCATCTTTCTTGGGCAACCATGGAAATTCAGAAGATTTCAAAGTCCTATCATCCAGTGACCAAAGTCTTTATCAGCCCACTAATGCTAGTAGCAGGAGCCAGTAGAGTTGGGAGGTAACTAAGATGTCTTCCAGAGAAATATATGCCAGTTAATCAAAGACTATCTGGGGGGAATTGCCTTCCAGTCACCACAAGTTGTGAGTTACATGTGTAGAGCATACATGGCCACAAGTCCAGGTGACTGGAAGTCCTTTTCACTGGACCCTATGTGAGTAAGGAGAAAGTGTGCCTCTAATTCAGGGAACATATTTTTATAACTATTATTCTTACAACTGAACAAGAAAAAAAAATTTAAAAAGCTTTCATGGTGCTTTTTTGTGGGGTTTAGAGGAAGAGTTCCTAAATATATGGCTTCATTGATGTCATGAAACCTCCTTTATCAACACACATACTCAAAAAAACCTACTTTTCTTTTTAATATATTTCCTTTGTAACATTGAGGGACACTCAGGCATTATATTATGTTTCAGAGGTGAGACTTGAACCCAGATCTTATCGATAATGTGTTTCACACAGTATTCTCTAGATAGAAGGGGCTTTCTCCAATCTCATTAGTCTTATTTTACCCTCAAAAAACCCTTGTGAATTAGGTTGGGCAGATATTAGTCTTCATTTTTGTTGTTCAGTCATTTCTGTTTTGTCCAACTTTTTGTTACTCCGTTTGAGGTTTTCTTGCCAGAGATATTGGCACAGTTTGCTATTTCCTTCTCCATCTCATTTTACAGATGAGGAAACTAAAGCAAATACAATTAAGTGACTTGCCCAGGGTCACACAGCTAGAAAATATCTGAGGGCAGATTTGAACTTAGGTCTTCCTGATTGCCCACTGCAATACCTATTTGCCCTTATTTCCATTTTAAAGGTGAGTAAACTGAGCCCTAGAGAACATAAGTGATGTGCCCACATACCACAAATCTCTTCATTTGTGGATGAGTTAGTCTTTTCTCTATTTTGGTAGACGCAATCATCTACACTACACTGGCTAGAAAATGTAAAGAAAATCAATTGGAATCAAAGAAATATGTCATTCAGTGTTTTCTGTTCTGCCTTTCTACCCTTTCAGTGTATACAGTAGCAAGAAGCAAAGCATCCATGGTGCATTAAAGTTAGATTAGAAATATTCTGCCACTTAAAACCATCCACAATTTGACTCCAACTTAACTTCTCAGTATTATTTTCTTCTCTTCCCCTTACCTCATTGTACATTTCAGCCAAATGGGCTGTTTTTGGTATTCCCCAAAATTGATATGTCATCTCCTCCTTCTGTCCCTGAATTTCTCCCTACTTGAAATTAGTTCCTTCTTCATCTCCACCTTTCAGAATCCTTTTCTTCTTCTTTTTTTATTAAAGCTTTTTATTTGCAAAGCATATATAAAGGTAATTTTTCAACATTGACGCTTGCAAAGCTTTCCATTACAAATTTCCCCACCTAGTCCCCACCCCTCCCCTAGATGGCAGAAAGTCTACTACATGTTAAATATGTTAAAAATACTTGACAAACTGGATATGTGTATACATATTTTTACAGTTATCTTGCTGTGCAAGAAAAGTTGGATCTAGAAGAAAAAAAATCTGATAAGGGAAACAATGCAAGGAAACATCAACAGAGAGAGTGAAAATGCTATGTTGTGGTCCACATTTCACATCCCTCTCTCTGGGTGTATATGGCTTTCTTCACTGAACGATTGGAACTGGTTTGAAACATTTCATTGTTGAAGAGAGCCATGTCCATCAGAGTTGATCATCATATAGTCTTGTTGTTGCCATGTATAATGATCTGGTTCTTCTCATTTCCCTCAGCATCAGTTCATGCAAGTCTCTCCAGGCCTCTCTGAAATCATCCTGCTGGTCATTTCTTACAGAGCAATAATATTCCATAACATTCACATACCATAATTTGTTCAGCCACTCTCCAATTGATAGGCATCCATTCAGTTTTCAGTTTCTAGCCACTAGAAAAAGGGCTGCCACAAACATTCTTGCTCATGTGGGTCCCTTTCCTTCCTTTAAGATCTCTTCGGGATATAAGCCCAGTAGAAACACTGCTGGGTCAAAGGGTATGCACAGTTTGATAACTTTTTGAGCATAGCTTCAAATTGCTCTACAGAATGGTTGGATCCATTCACAGTTCCACCAACAATGTATCAGTGTCCCAGTTTTCCCACATCCCCTCCAACATTCATCATTATCTTTTCCTGTCATTTTAGTCAATCTGACAGATATGTAGTAAGTCTGAGTTGTCTTAATTTGCATTTCTCTGATCAATAGTGATTTGGAGCAACTTTTCATATGACTAGAGATGGTTTTAATTTCATCATCTGAAAATTGTCTGTTCATATCCTTTGATCATTTATCTATTGGAGAGTGGCTTGAATTCTTATAAATATGAGTCAATTCTCTATATATTTTAGAAATAAGGCCTTTATCAGAACCCTTAAATATAAAGATGATTTCACAATTTATTGCTTCCCTCCTAATCTTGTCTGCATTAGTTTTGTTTGTATAAAAACTTTTTGACTTAATATAGTCAAAATCATCTGGTGTGCTATTAAGAATTCCAGTTCTTCTTTGGACACAAATTTATTCCTTCTCCACAGGTCTGAGAGGTAAACTATCCTATGTTCCTCTAATTTGCTTATAATATCACTCTGTGTATCTAAATCATGAACCCATTCAGATCTTATCTTGGTATATGTGATGTTAGGTGCGGGTCATGCCCTAATCTTTTCCATACTAGTTTCCAATTTTCCCAGAAATTTTTGTAGAATAGAGAGTACTTATCCCAAAAGCTGGGGTCTTTGGGTTTATCAAACACTAGATTGCTATATAGTTATTGTAGTTTGTCCTGTGATCCTATCGTATTCCACTGATTGACTACTCTATTTCTTAGCCAGTACATGACCGCTGCTTTATAATATAGTTTTAGATCTGGTACAGCAAGGCTGCCTTCATCAGCCTTTTTTCCCTTTTCTTCTTTTTAAGCTTTATTTCAGTTGCCGTCTTCTTCAGGACACAAACTGCCACCACAAACGTCCCTGGTTCTCTTTGCCTAATCTTACAAGTTTAGATTTGGAGCAGAAAGGAACCTGAGAGGTCTTCAACTCCAATCCTCTCATGTCAGAGTTGAGAAAACAGACCCAGAAAGGGAGCTTCACTTGCCCCAGATTACACAAACTGTAAATGTCGGAAGCATCGATTTAAACCCTTCTAATCTTGGCTCCAAATTTACTGTACCATGTTTTGTCTCCACTTTGCCCTACTAATTCCCTAGTTTGGAGGATCAGTATTTGTGATAGTCTCCCCTCTTTGAATGTAAACACCTTGGGGTTCTATATGTCCTTAATTCCTATCCAAAACATTATATTATCTATAGTAAGTGTTTAAGGAATGTTGAATTGAATATGTGGAAAGCAAATTTTAAAGCACATAACTCATCTAACTCATCTGTAAATAAATCACAACTGTCAAACTTTGTCAAGGGAATCATATTTGAATAGCAAATTTCCTTTGAATTATTTTTTATTTAGCATGGTTTATTTTTTATTTTTTCCATAATAGCATAAGGAAGATTGTTGATTGAGAGCATTATTGTCTAGCTTAAGTCTCTTTTGAATTTGATGAATAAAAGTCTATGCTTTGCTTCCTGGGAAGAGCAGGGACAACAGTAGGTAAAGAACAGTGACCAAAAAGAAGCATTTTTCATGTTGGAAAAATGAACTCCTAAGGCTGAAGTATGTTTAGTCAATGTATGCTTTTTTTTATTACACTGTTCTATTTAATTACATCTCCAGGTGAAGCAAAATGATTCTCCATCATTGTGTCATTTTAATCAACAAGACAAAAATGTAAGATCTCACTCAGTGTTTAATTAAGTAAACATAACCTCTACTTACTGGCTTTTACTGGCACCAGTAATTGGCAGTTTGCACAGGGGGACCCCAGAGGAAGAGGGGGGAGGGGAGAAAGATACAGGAAGTGGGCATAGACTGTTAGAAATACTCTGAATGACCCAAGAAGCAGAAGACAAAGAACCATTTGCTTCAATGACTCTGGTTCAAAGTTACGTCTCTGTCTAAAAGCAGTTTAGAAAGGTCCTCTCCATCCCCTCACCAGTAGACTCCCTTTGCTATTTTATTAATTCAGGATGCAAGATCCAAGTGAAATTATCTATCAATCAATGAGCACTTCTTAATTGCCAATATGTGGCAGGCATTATAATAAGCAAAAGGGTTGTTAATATACAATAGCCTACATTTCTCCTGGGCAGTATAATATGATTACAGATAAAGTACAATATGTATAAACTAGACAATGTTGGAGCATCTTCATAACTTGGTGGTTAGAGCACTGAGCCTGGAATCAGGAATGAGTTCAAATATGACCTCAGATATTTACTTGTGTAATCCTGGATGAGTCACTTAACCCTATTTGCCTCAATTTCCTCATGCGTAAAATGAGCTGGAGAAGGAAATGGCAAACCATTCTAATATCTCTGCCAAGAAAATCCCAAATAGGGTCATAGAGAGTTGAATACGACTGAAAAAATGACTTACTGACAAAATCTGCAGCCTTACCTCCTGCTATCTGGGCTTCATTCATCCATCAGACCTGCTTCCAATAACTAGACATATCACAAAAATTTCACAAAATTCCTTGTCTATGACTCTTGGAATAGGGAAGGATAGGCAGTAATGGACTATTATAGATCCTTTGTGAAAAGTGGAATGGCCCTATTCTCTCTGTTTGTGTTTCCAGTGCCCACCACAAGGTAAGCATTTAATAAATGTTTGTCGATCAATAGCTTGGCTGATGTTACCAACTTACCGAAGCAAGAGAAAGTCCAAATGGAAAGTTCAAAAAGCAGCTTTGTCTGGGAATGTTGTTTTGTTATTGTTTTTTTTTAATCCTTCTTATCATTTAGCTTTAAAAAGAATAGCTAAGGAAGAAAATGTGCTTATCAAAGATCTCTGAGCTGTTTTTCATTACCAAAAAAAGAGGGAATAAAAAAAATCTTAATGAAGGCATGTTTGGGAAAGTAATGAGTTATTTCCACCAGTGCCCTGGCAGGCTGACAATGATCAAAGTTGAAAAACCATTTATTTTTTCTCTATTTCATGTCAGAAGTCTCCTTGTGGCCATTGTTAATTAGAAAAGGCACCTGGCCTTTACAAGCATTCTTACCCTTCTGTCAATTCTGGCTTTTGTTTCTCAGCAGAATCTTCACCCCAGTCTTAGGGGTATGTCTCCTTCTCACTCTCCATTCCCTTTCCAATGCTCTCCCATCATCCTCCCCTTTCTTTCCCTCAGCCTTTTTTTGAAACAGTAGTCTTTTTTTACATTTTCAATAGTATTTTATTTTATAATATTTGACAACATTCATTTTTGTAAGATTTTGTGTTCTAAGCCTTTCTTCCTCCCTTCCTCACCTTCCCTCTCCCCAGGATAGCAAGTAATCTTATATAGATTAAATATATGAAATTCTTTTAAATACATTTCCATATTTGTAATGTTGTGCAAGAAAAAAATCAGACCAAAAAAGAAAAAAAATGAGGAAAAAAACCCAAAATTTTAAAAAGTGAAAATATTATTCTTTGATCCATATTCAGTTTCTTTAGTTCTCTTTCTGAATATGGATGACATTTTCCATCCCAAGTTTACTGAAAATGCCTTGAATTGCTGCATTGTTGAGAAGATCCTAGACTATCATGGTTGATCATTATATAATCTTCTTGTTACTGGGTATCTTCTCTTGGTTCTGTTCAATTCACTCACCATCAATTCATGTAAGTCTTTCAAACTTTTCTGAAATCATCATATACATGCATATGTGTGTGTGTGTGTGTGTATACACACATATTTGCTGAGGTAATTGGGATTAAGTGACTTGCCCAGGGTCACACAGCTAGGGAATATTAAGTGTCTGAAACCGGATTTGAACTCAGTTCCTCCTGACTTCAGGACTGGTGCTCTATTCATTGCACCACTTAGTTGCCCCTGAAATCATCATATCTTAAAGAACAATAATATTCATATAGCATGACTTATTTAGCCATTCCTCAATTGATGGGCATCCACTCAGTTTCCACTTCTTTGCCACTTCAAAAAGATCAGCCTCTCTTTCAATACCCAATTTCAACCCTTTCTTAAGGAAAAATCACCCAATTTAAACCAGAAGAGCCTCTTTTGTCAAGAGCATCAAGATGCTATTTGGTACATTCTTCTCCCAACACACTTCTGGCCCTGAGATTCATGGTTTCCAAAAGCCAATCCTTTTCTTTAACATCTGGATGGATGCTGTGTTAGTTAGATGGGCAAATGTGGGAGTCTACTTCTTTCGGAGAATAGCCATTCCTACAATCTGTAATCAATCAGTCAACAATAATTAATTTAGCAAATATGAAGTGGCAGGCCCTGTGCTAAACTCTGAGAATACAAAGAAAGGCAAATTCAAAGTCCCTGGAGTTTTCTTTCAATGTGAGAGATAAGATATAAATAACGAGGTTATAGAAGATAGATACAGAATAAATGGAAATAATCTGAAAGGGGAGCAACAGGTGGGACTCCTGCAGATATTGGAGTTTGAGCTAATCTTAGGGGAACCAGAAGGCAGAAATGGGGAAGGTGATCATTCCAGGCATGGAGACAACTATGATAAATCATAGTCAGGAGGTGGAATGTTCGCTCATCTTTATTCTCACTATGATAACAAAAGCTAGCATTTGCATTGAGGGGTCCAGGTAGCATGCTGGGTAGAATACTGTGCCTAAAATCAGGAAGTCTTGAATTAAAATCCTGCCTTGGGCACGTACTAGCTGTGTGACCCTAGATAAGTCACTTAACAAAATTTAAGTTTCTGCTTCAGGTTCTTCATTTGCAAAATGAGAATCCGAATAGCATCCACTTCCCAGGGTTGTTCTGAAAATCAAATGAAAAGGAATCCGTAAAGTGCTTAGCACAGAATTTGACACATAGTTGGAACTATATAAATGCTAGCTATTATTTTTATTATTCATTTTAAAATTTACAGAGTATTTTATGTTACCTCAAGTAATCCTTGCAACTATTCTATGAGGTAAATACTATTATTTCCCCTAATTTGTGGATTTAAAAAAATTAAGTCTGATAGAGGTTAAGAAAACATACAGTAAATATGTAAGACAAAATTTGGATTCTTTCTTAATCTAAGCCCAACATTCTGCCTCCTGGCCACAGCAGGAAAGCCAGAGTAATGATTTATAGTCCTCATTGAAGAAAACAAAGTTTTAGAAGGCGGGAAAGAGAGAAAGGAGCCAGGCTGTGAAGGGCTATAAGAGCCAAACAGGTGATTTTATATTTGACCTTGGAGGTAATAGTGAACCAGTGGAGTTCATTGAGGGTGGAGTGGTACAATACATGGTCAATTACTCAGTCAGCATTCAGTCAACCTGCATTTATTGAGCACCTCCTATGTGTCAGGTATTGAGCTAAACTCAGGAAATACAAAGAGGGGCAAAAAAAAATCCCTACTCCTAAGGAACTCATACATACTGTATTGGGAGGGCAAGAGCTTTTCCAACTGGGTGACAGCCCATACAAAGGCATGGAGATTGGAGTACTTATTTTACACATTAGAGAGCTGACAAGTTAAGTGATTTTGTTCATACATTCATTCAATCAACATTTATTAAGCACCTACTATTTCCATGTAGCATGCTAATGATGAAGATCTGAACACAAAAACATGTACACATCAAATCCTGCTAGAGAAATCCAACATAGAAATACATAAAATGAGAGCAAGAACACAAGTACTTCACACACCTTAAAATAGCTATACAAATGATAGCTATTATCATCGTTATTATTACATCTGTGAGTCTATAACTTTCTGATAATATAATAATATACATTAATCCTCATCTAATACCTGCAATGTAAAGATTTGTCCAAAAAAGACCACCAGGGGAGTGGAGTATGACCTTCCAGAGAGCATGGGCTGGGAGCTGGAGCTTTCAGGAAGGTACTAGGAAGGAGATAGAGCTAACCAAAATTAGGCTTTGACTGATTTGCTCTCTCCATCCTGGCCTGCTATCTTAGCTCCTTGCTACCTGAATTCCAGGCTTTGCAAAGGTGGCCCCAGGAGCCTGGAGCCCACTTCAGCATCCTGAACTTCTCCTTTCTGCCATTCTTATTGGAAATCATTAACTCATTCTGATTTTGCTATTTTTTGTGGTTTGCATGCCACAGTTGCAATGCTAATTTGCTGAAAAAAAAACCTTCTGGACTATTTTTGCCCACTGCCTTTTCTCCTGGCCTGGGTGTGTTGGAGCAGCTTCTTCCCTAATTTCTTTGTTTGGGAAAATACAAAGATAGGACAGGAACGGGTCTGCAAGGCAAGGGAAGCAGCTGCCAGCCGGCTTCTTTCCTTGCACCATCAGGAAATTCATATTCCTCACCACAAAGCCAAGTTGTCATAGCTTCAGGAAACTGCCCATTATAGAGTTTTTGATGATAATGGCCATTCTAGCTTGGATTATTGCCTAAATGATTGGATTAAATTAGTTTATATTTTAACGAGTTGACTAATCAGAGACTGATTGTTACCAGTGATTGTTAGCAAAAGTGAGCTCAGTTTGTGTGTCTGTGTGTGTGTGTGTGTGTGTGTGTGTGTGTGTGTGAGAGAGAGAGAGAGAGAGAGAGAGAGAGAGAGAGAGAGAGAGAGAGAGAGAGAGAAGGGGGAAGGAGAGGGGAGACAGAGAGAAAAGGAAGAGAAGGGGAGAGAGAAACAGAGAGACAGATATAGAGAGAGAGACAGAAGAAGGGAAGGTGGAAGGGAAACAGAGAGGGAGGGAGGGAAAGAGGAAAAGGGGGGAAGAAGGAGAGAGAGGGGAAGAAAGAGAAGAGAAACAGAGACAAAAAGGGAGAGAGAGACAGAGAGAGAATGACAATGACTCCGAGCTCACTGACTCAGTATAATTTGGAAATTGCTTCTAGATTATCTGAATAAATGTCACTTAAGACCTCAGTGCCATGGGTTTTGTTAAGGAGCAGCCTGCAGTGATTTAAAAGAACCTTGAACTAAGAATTTGGAGTAGTGTACTGATCCCATGCTTTGCTGCTAACTAGCTGTAGAATCTTAGGTTCTCCATGTCCTGTTTCTCTCTGTAAGGAGTTTGGATCAGATTGAAGCACCCCAGTCTTTTTATTTTTGGGCGGATTCTGAGAATAAAACTTTTTTGAAGAACTCCATAATATTATATGGGTGTCTTCATAATTATTAGGTAGTATGGTGAAGTGCAGGAGTTCTTAATCTCAGCTCAATAGACTCCCAGATTTCAGGGAGCCCATGAACTTGGAACAGGAAAAAATCATGAGCCACTGGGAATAAGGTTGATATAATATATTTCTGTCTTCAGTTAAAACATAAATGTGTGTCTGTATGAGTGCTCACAAACATATCTTTATTTCCATTAGCCTTTCCCAAAATATTGCATTTCTTATTTTTAAAATCTCTTATTCTGAAGAGACTAGAGACTTTATTAAACATCTCAAAAGAGTCCAGTATGAAAAAGCAGAGGGTTGGGATAAGAACCCCTAAAGTAGTGAAAAGAGTAAGACTAGACAAAGATTTGAATCCTCCCTCTGAAAGGAATTAATAAGGGAAGAAATAAGCATTTATTAAACACGTGCTATGTACCAAGCACTATACCAAGTACTTTGTATATATCATCTCATTTGACTCTCACAAGAAATTTGGAAAGAAGTAAAGGCTATTTTTATCTTTACAGTTGAGAAAACTGAATCAGACAGAAATTAAACAATCTGCCCCAAATCACACAGCTAGTGTCTGAAGTTGAATTTGAATTCATGTCTTCCTGATTCCAGACCCAGCTCTCTACTGCACCACATACTTTCCTTAGGTGTATTGGAAGAAGTGTCCTACTCTTTCTTCATGAACATCATTAAATAAGCAAATAAATGAGAGTAATAGAGATGCAATTTTAGATTCACAATAAGGAGATGCTTCCCAAAGATGTGTTACTTAAAAGCAGAATGGATTGCCTTGGAAGACAGTGGGGTCCCCTTCCTTAAAAATCTTCACACAAAGACTTTGTGTGAAATTTAAAGGTCACTGCTTGGGGGTTGATAATTATGGGACACCCATAATGGAAGGGTCATTCCATTCATTTATTCAAAAAGTTTTATTCTCAGACACTTACAAAGTAAAGGGCACCCCACTCCATTAACCCTTCCCCATAAATTGGGGACCTTTCTCTCTGGTCCTAACTCCTTCCTTCACAGAGAAGGAAACAGGAAGTGGTGAACCTAATGTTCCATGGCTACTTATCAGCAAAACTGGGGGTCAGTGCATTTTTCCTAATTCTTAATTGTGGGAGGAGGGATTCAAGTATGTCTTATGTCTCATTCAGGTAGAGATTATACCCAATGACCTCTGAGGCCATTTTGGGATTCAGTGATTTTGTGTTACACAATCAGTAGGTGGTAATATCACAGGCAGCCTTGACCTCAGTCTCTCAGTACATTTTTTTTAAAACACAGGAAAACAAATTTGCCCACCAGTCTGGTACATTTACACTAAAAATGGTTTAGCTTCACTGAAGAAGGGAACAACCTCAATGGGAACGTCATGTTTTACAACAGATTAGCAGAACTCTTCTGAAATGCAAACCCATTTTCTTAAGCAAGATTATAGAGAGAACAGAGGTAATATTTTGATGTTTGTCATGGTAATTAGAATGCCTGATGAGAATGCTCATTGAAGTGGGGAAAATTCTGACAACCCAGGAGGGGAAATTACAATATAGTCTCTTTGTGACACTCCATGTAATCTTTTATTATAGTTATGAATTCCTAAATTATGTCTGTGTCCTGACTTTGAACAGTAACTTGGTAGATTTTTTACAGGGGTAAGCTGTACATTTTGATTTTTTTTATAAAAAGATAAATCCTTGATATCATCTCCCTTTGATTTTTATGAACTTTTAAGATCAGGTTGATGATGATTAAAGATAAAGATATCTGAAAAATACTTTACGTTAATTAACTCATTTGATCATCAGTACAATCCAGTGAGACAGGTGCTGTTTTGTTCCCATTTTGTGTATAAGGAAACTGAGGTACATAAGGGTTAAGTGACTTTGCCTAGAGTCACACAGTTAGGGGGTAGGGTTAATTCTGCTTACAGGTACCCTGGGCTATAATAAATCCTAGATGTCTATCCCAATGTCCTCCCTAGCTTCTTTTTATCATGGTTCTAGCCAGAGGATTAGGCACAGTAGTGTCCACTTTTATTTAGAAACAGTGAAGGGCAGATATTAATAAGTTCTCAGACCAGATGATGAGAGCTTATTTCGGGTTCTGTTCTGTAGTTAGCTGTCAGACTAATAAAGAAAATACAGGCAATAAATACAAAAAGGATTCTGGGAAGACAAGAATACAAGTGTTTTAGTCAACAATAAATTTGTCATTTCTTCTGTTACATATTAGAAACAAATAAGAATTCAGGGTGTAATAAAGGCCACTTCACCCAGAAAATGTTTTTTAAAAGGCACAAAGAATAAAGGAGTTGATACATAATTCTGGTCTTTCCCATAGTTTGGTTGAACCTTTCTTTCTCATTTGAATAGTTATGCAAATAGGAGAGCTAGAAAGCATTAACTTTCTACCAATCAACATTTATTAAATACCTATGATATGCTGGATAATAGTTAAGCACAGTGTTAAGCCCTTTGCACTAGACAGGAAAACAAAGAAACAGGCAGATAAGCCACAGTTTAATGCAATAGTCTGGGACTTGATGTTAAGAACCAGAATCAGAATTCCAACTCCAGTCTTACTAGATATAATGGTCCTGGGATAATATAGCATAATGGGAGAGTGTTGTGTGTGGAATCATGGACTCATGGGATCCTGCTAGATGTAGAGAAAGGATGGAAAGAGAGAAGGAAGGAAGGAAGGAAGGAAGGAAGGAAGGAAGGAAGGAAGGAAGGAAGGAAGGAAGGATGGATGGAAGGATGGAAGGATGGAAGGAAGGAAAAAAGAAGGAAGGAAAGAGGGAGGGAGAGAGGAAAAGAAAGGAATGAAGGAAGAAAGGAGGAAAAGGGAGGCAAGAAGGAAGGAAGGAAGGAAAGAAGGGAGGGAGGGAGGGAGTTAGTGAATGGGATAGATTAGATGAAGTTTTCTCAGTATTGATACTGGGCCTGGGTCACATGATCCTATACCTAGAGTGGGAAGGTGAGGTCTTGGGGCTCAGGTTTCAGGAAGTCACATGATCCTTATTCCCATTCTTAGACCCTAGGTTGCAGGTAGTCCAGTGGTCTAAAGGTCAGGCCCTCAAGTCACACTCATGGGAAGTGACATGGCCCACAGGTAGCAGACAACATTGGTGACCATTGCTCAAAGAGAGTTGCTTCCTTTTGGCCTGTCCAGTGAGGGGCTCGGATTTTTGCTTTTAAACCTTGGACAAGGCAGAAGCAGGCAGGTTCCAGGAGCACATGGCTGGAGTTGGGATGGCTCCAGCTGTATGTCTGGGTCTCTCCCTACAAGGATTAAGTAAATGCTTTCTCTTTGTACCTGAAGATGTCTCTAATTAGTTAATTTTGGAAAGGAGCTCTTGTATCCATCCCATCCACTTCACAATATTTCATTTGTTTTTCACACTCACCTTGGGAAGAAGATGCTGTTATGATCCCCATTTTGAATTGGAGGAAAGTGAGTCATACAGTAGTTAAATGATGACCTATAAATGAGAGAGGTCTCAGTGACCAGCTCAGAGCAACTCTCTCACTTTGTAGATAAAGAAACTGAAGCCAGAAAGTTAAATGACTTGTGCATTGTCCCATTGGTAGTAATAAGCAGATCTGGAATTTGCAGCCAGGTCCTCTGACTCCAAACCCATCCCACGTTTTATTATTCCACACTATTTCTCAACCTGAAAACCTGGGTTTGAATCCCACTAATGATAAATTACTACTGAGATAACTTTGAAGATATCAACCTTTTGGATCTCAGGGTCCTCTTCTTCAAGCTAAGAGAGTTAGATTAAATGGGCTCTAGAGTCCCCTCCCATCTAACAGAGAGTTTGTCTCAAAGAAATATCACCTGGATTGGAAAAAAAAAAACAGAGCTTTCAGAAAAGTCCTAGATTGTTTTTTCAGATTTCCTAATAAGGTAATTTCCCAGATCTTTGGTCTTGACTGTCATTTACCCCTTCCTATCCTTTGGGGTTATAAATTCCTCCAATATTCCTTATTTAAGAACACTTTCTTCACTCATTGCACCTGAGAAACTAGGACTGGAAGCAAAATTTTAACTTGGGAAAAAATAACATCAGATGAAATTATAAAACTTAGAATCTTTCTGTAGAATATAGAGCTATGAAGGGATCTGCTGGAGATGACTCATAACTGTCTAGACTTAAGAAAGTGATAAAGAAATTGTTCATAATGCAGATAAAACTGAAAGAGTATTGTGAACACATTTTCCCCTAAAAGCATTATTTATTTAAACATTTCTCAGTATACTTCTGACTATAAAGGACTTACAGATCATTTCATTCAGTTCTGATTTAACATACAGAGTATTTGTCAAAGTTTTAGTGCAAATTCAAGCCACCATCTTGTATAAGAAAAACAAAACTAAAAGTCATATGATTTTCCTGAGGCTATATGCAAAATAACAGCACAGATGGAATTAATCCACCAGTCCTCCTTCCTCTACTCCATTCTGTCTTTCAAAAATAATGATCAAATTTAAGTAAACATAAAGGTTTTTCTCCTAAACTTAAAAAAAAAATTCAGCTATTCTTTTGCTTGCTGAACCATTTCTTTGAGGGAAACATGGTGGCTATTACACATGGCAGTGCCCAGCTGAGATGATAAATAAATAGGAATGGGATGAGTTAAGCCAAAAAGTCCCATTGCCCGTTTGTGACTAGATAAGGAGCATTTGATGATGCTGAATTTTTTTTTCTTCTAAATTTTTTAGCTTATATGAACATTGGTCAGGAATATTTGGGAGATGGGGAGGGAACTCCTGTTCAGGTATGGTTAGATCAGTTTTTGACCTTTTTTATATCATGAATGCAGTAAATAATCTAATAAACTAAATGGACTCCCTCTCAGAATCATGGTTTTAGGTGTGTAAAAATAAAACATATAGGATTACAAAAGAAAACAATTAAATTGAAATGTATTGGTCAAAGTAATGGATTTTTTGTTGTTGTGTTTTGTTTTGGGGAGCAAGAAGTGTTTTAATTTTGTTGTTGTTGTTGTTGGTTGTTTGTTTTTAAGATGAGAAACCTTTATTTAAGAGCCTGTGATAGTAAGTGAACTCTGAGGTCCCTTCTAACTTTCATATTCCAACTCACTGTCTAGCCTTCCCGATCTCCATGTGGCTCATCATCTGGTCTGATCTACCTCCACACTAGCTGCCTGGCTTCCCATGTGCTTATCATCTTTCCCCCCACTTTCCAGATTCCCTTTATGATTGATTTTCCTTAATGAATATATAAACTCTTGAGAACAAGGTGACCTTGTTACCTTCTTTTTGTATTCCCAGTGCTTAGAATGAACTTGGCGCATAGTAAGTGCTGATTAAATTGCCTATATCCATCCATCCATCCATTCATCCATCCATCTATTGTTTGGGTCTTGTTTGGCTCAGATTGAATGTAAATAAAAATCATTTCTGCTTTGATCAGAAATTCTGAGGATCTTCTCCCAGATGCATTCACTTATTTATTTAGATTTTTTTTTTAGATTAGGTAAAAGAGAATCTTCTTTGCCTCAATTAATACCTCGTCTTAATCACTGAAAGGGTGTGACCTCAGTCAAACTGGCTTGTAGAAGATCTTAGCTTAAAAAAGCCAAGGTCTCTCATTGCGTCCAGGGCTATCTCCAGTCGTTCTGATTTATATCTGGCCAATGAACCCAGATGGCTCTGGAGGAAAAGTGAGGCAGGGGATCTTCTCCAGCCCTCCCTCACTTGAATCCAAAATTCACTTGCATGTCATGACCTCATCTCCCTGATGTCATGGTCCTCTTTTGAGAACAAAAGATAAACAAAAATAACAATATCCTTCTATTTATCCATCTGTCTGTGTATCTATTTCTTATATCTATCTATTGTCTTTCTATCTATCCATTATATCTATTTGTCTGTCTAACTATCCATTATATCTATGTGACTTTCTCTTCATCTATCTATATATTCATTCATTTATCCACTTATCTGTCCATCCGTGTATTTGTAGATCTATCCATCCATCTGTCTGTCTATCTATCCACCTATCTATACACCTATCTATACATCTTATCTCTCTGTGTGTGTGTATATATATATATATATATATGTATGTATCTATCTATTCATCCATCCCTCTTTCAATCTACCTAGCCATCTAGCTATCTACATATCCATTTTTTTCAGGAATTCTGTGAGTCATATTTTCCCATTAGATATTAGTAAGATTCTTTTAAAAATCCTTCTGTTTTGGGGAAAGAAAGTAGTATCATGTTAAGATCTAGCGAATGTAAAAGAAAACTGGAAATCCTCAGGATCTCAGGAGATAGAGGTGACTGTGAGAGATCAAAAGGAAGAAAAAGAAGGAAATAAAGAAATTTACATAATAATGTTACATATTTAAAAGGAATAGCAAGTTGCACATAATAGATTTCAATGTAGTTTCATGTGTGTTCATCTTTTCTATTACACTCTACTATGAAAATACTTGGTTTTTCCCAAAAATTAAAAAAATAATTAATTATAAAATCCTCTGGCCCAACACTTCAAAGATAGAAACTAGTAATAAAAGTAAGAGCTAACATTTATATAATACCTACAATATGCCATGCACTGTGCTAAGTACTTTAAATTATTATCTGATTTGGGAGGGAAGTATTATTATTATTATCCTCATTTTATAACTGAAGACTCTGTGGCAGATAAAAGCTAAGTGACTTGCTTAGCATCACAAAGCCAGTAAATATCTGCAGCTATATTTGAACTTGGGTCTTCCTGACTCCAGGCCCAGCACTCTATAAACCTACCATCTACCTGCTCCAGCAGAAGGGATCAAGTTTAGGAAAGTTCTCCATGAGATGCTGAAGCCCAGGCATGGATAAGACAATCCCCATTCAGTCCAAGTATCTTGCCTGACTATGGGTAATTTATGCATACAGATACTCTTATAACTCATAGATCTTTTTGCTCTCTTAATTTCAATAAAATGGTTAAAAAGAAGTCAAGTTTTTAACAGTTCATTTCAATTGAACAAATATCTTTAAAATGTCTACTCTGGGTTAGGCACTGTGCTCAGCCCTAGAGATATAAGGACAAGAATGAAACAGTTCCTGCCCTTTGAGGAGTTTATATTTTACTGGTAGGGATATAGTAGAGATATAACATGGACACAAATGACCAAATGCAAATTAAATTAATAATAATAACAATATGGACTTTTATAAAGCACATACTAGTTCCATGTCTAAAATGGTGTATTTTATCCTTTTCCTCATCCTCTGCCAAGAAGTCATCCTTTATAATAAAGAATAAAAAAAAAACAAAAGGAAGCAGCTTTCAGGAGCAATCATGAGCTGGAGAAAACACTCAGACCAAAGTGATTAGTTTTACTAGGTGCATCCTAAGGAAATAGTAAGGGTGTAAGTGCGTATTCTGGATGCTTGCTATTATCTGTGTCCTAGAAGTAGATTTTTCCAATGAAGGAGTGTTGGCAAAATTGCCTGAAAGATATACTAATGGGAAGAAGGTACATATGTGGGAGGAAATCATCCTCTTTGTGGTCAGCCTGGTAATGAGCCTGTCCAAACCTGCCTTGGATGGTCTTTGAATAGATACAAGCATTTAGTGCCAAATGACTATCAAATTCAGACTGTGAAACGTGAAATGCAATCCTTTGCCAGATAAAAACTTAACCATACTTGAAGCCTTGTCATTGCTATAGAACCTGATAGAGCTTTCATTATTGTTGTTCAGTCATGTCCAACTCTCTATGGCTCCATTTGGTGCTTTCTTGGCAAATACTTTGGAGTGGTTGGCCATTTCCTTCTCCAGCCCATTTTACAGATGAGGAAACAAAGGCAAACAGGGTGAAGTGACTTGCCCAACATCACACAGTTAATAGGTATCTAAAGCTGGATCTGATGTTTTCTTGGCAGAGAGACTGGAATGCTTTGCCTTGAATCAGTATCTGAGGGTGGATTTGAATTCAAATCTTCCTGACTCTGGCCCACCACTACCATGCTTACAAGGAATGAAACTCTTTTTCTCCCAACAATGCTGTGAGGTTCAAGACTGGCTGTTTCCTTTTCCCTTTTAACAGGCAAGATAACAAGGGAGAAAGAAATGAGAAAGCATTTTTAAAGCACTTAATATGTAACAGGCATTGTGCTAAGCACTTTACTGATATTGTCTCATTTTATCCTCCCAATAACCTTGGGAAATAGAAGCTATTCTTGATCCCCTTTCACATTTGGGGAAACTGAAGCAAGTAAGGTTAAGTGACTTGCTCAGGTCGCACAGCTAGTGTCTGAGACTAGATGTGAAACCAGATTTTGACTGCAGCTATATATTGGAAATACAGCTATATATTTTATAGATACAAATAGAGATAGGAATAGGAAAAGGGAGAGAGAAACAGAGACAGAGACGTTGATGTTGTAATACCTTGGGAGAAGGAAAATATTTTTACTAGAAGTTCCAATCTTGATTTGACCCTTGAGCTCTTGTAATAATTCAGGGCTTTCTCTAACTTTCTGTTCTTTGGTTAAATACATTTCATGCTCCATAATTCATGTTTGATAATAATATGATATTCTATACTTTCCATTATCCATACTATTAAAAAAAAGGAAGGCATGTATCTTCATGACTAGTAGCTGATATTTCCATTGAAGTTTAGAATATATTATTATTTCCCCCAAAACATATTAACTTGCTAAATAAAGTGTTCGTGTGAATATTAAATAACCTTATAAATTCCGTTGTGAGAGGAAATCTTCATGGTATTGGGAAGCAGCTAGGTAGTGCAGTGGTTACAGCCCGAGTTATGAAGACCTGAATTCAAATCCTTCCTTAATCACTTACTAGTTATGTACCTGGGACAGGTTATCTGTTTTCTCAATTGTAAAATGGAGATAAAAATAGCATCTGTCTTCCAGATTTGGGGTGAGAATCAAAGGAGATCATTTTTATAAAGTATTTTGTTCACTTTAGGATATCACATAAATGCTTTTGTTTTTATATTATAGTTTCAGACATAAACTGAAACCCCATTTGGGGTATTCTTAGCAAAGATATAGAGCAGTTTGCCATTACCTTTTCCAGCTCATGTGACAGATGAGGAAATGGAGGCAATAAAGGTTAAGTGACTTACCCAGAGACACCCCATATCTGGGGCAGGATATAAACTCAGGTCTCGCTGATTCCACTCACCATACTAACATAAATGCTAGTTGTTTGTTGTTGTTATTGTTATGATCCTGTCACTGAAAATGTGTCAGAGGCTGCATGCTGTGAAAGTGTAATGGAGGAAACCTTGGCACAAACAAGAAATATGAAAAGACACCTCCCTCTGGTGATAAACACTATATATAATACCAGAGAAGTATATATTTTTCCTGAACTTCTTTTCCTCTTCTATTTTTTTTTATCGCGAGATCACTTTTCGGCAGCTGGCAAACACAGTGGATCAAGAATCCACACTGGGTCAAGAATCAGGAAGACTTGAGTTCAGATTCAACCACAGATACTTAGCTGTGCTGGACAAGTCACTTAACCTCTGTATATCTCAGTTTCCTCTACTATAAAACCAGGATAATGATAGCACTGATTTCTCAGGGTGATTGTGAGGATCAATGAAATCATAGCACAGTCCCTAGGAAATATGCAAATGTTTGTTCCTTCCTCTCCTTCTAGTGGGGTGGATAGGAGAAATATATTGAGAAGTATAGCTGATGTAAAAACAAAAAAAAATATCAAGGAGATGGCAATAGAAAGAGGGAGAGACAGAGAGACAGACACTGAGACAGAAGAGAGGGAAATGGGTAGGTGGATGGATAGATGGATAGATAAAGATACAGATATGTGCATTTTTAAATAAAAGAAAATGTGTCACAGATAATTCTCAAGTGAATAATTGAGTCATCACTTTTCTTAGATCTGTGTAATATGGAAGATGATTTTGTTACTGTTGAGTCATTTCAATCATATTCAACTCTTTGTGGCCCCATTTGGAGTTTTCTTGGCAAAAATTCTGGAGAGATTTGTCATTTCCCTTTCTAGCTCATTTTAACCTTGAGGAACTAAAGCGGAATTAAGTGACTTGCCCAGGGTCACAAAACTAGTAGGTGTCTGAGTCCAGATCCTCCTGATTCGAGGTCTGGTCTTCCATCCATAGTATCACCTAGCTGCAATGCCAACATGTCACAAAAGGGAGCTATGGCTTTCCAAAGGCTATGTAGCCC